>CAJQUW010014591.1:0-15470 GCA_907163375.1 Prostheceraeus crozeri | reverse complement strand
GGTCGTCTCTTCTTCTGTTTGACTAGAAGGGAAGCATTGGAACATGTAACGCAAATGAAATGGCACAATCTCCTGACATAATACCATAGCAATCGAACAATGAGCAACCAATTCAACATTAAACACGCCAAATTGTGCGAAGTTTCAGTGACTGTTATCAACCGGATCACACAGCAGAGAGACACACTCGATCTCAAGTTCTACTCAGAAGTTTGTGAACGTTTTTTTGTGCGCCTGGAAACTTTTTTAGTAATGATCGGAGGGCCCAACATTATTAACCCTTCCCGTAGGGTTTCAAATATTGAGCTGCTCCGTGTTTAGAGGTTTTAGAATGAAATTTCAACTATTCTTGTTTTTGCTTTCAATGTTCTGCTTTATTTTCTTCTAATCAAAGAAATCGGCTGCCTGGACACTTCTGGCCAGCTTTGGTATTCTACGTTGTGTAAGCAAAGATATGGTGTCAAAATTGATTTATTCTTTTTTCTAATTTATGACTGCAAAATACAATAGCTGTTAATTAATCGCACATTTTGCATATATAGTTGAGGCACATTTTACGATTGTTCAATAATTTTCATTATCATACATTTATGTTTTATTTTAAATATTTAGAGAAAGGGCAGAAATGTTGTCATTCTACATCTGTGATCATGCTGTCCTTTGGCATACGAAATACATCGGGAAAAAATAATAAATTAATGACAACATTTTGGCCCTTTCTCTAAATATTTAAATTAAAAATTCATGGGCTTTTTTGAAAACATACTCTTATGTGTAGGTGCTCTAATTTTCCAAAGTCCCCACTTAGTGATGGAGTGAACCAAAATCAAAATTATTGGACAAAAGTGACTGTAAATGTTCTGTAGTACCTTCTAGATTTAATTGTAGCAAACAATGTCATCCTTCTGAAGATTAAAAACCTTGCAGAAATTCAGGTGCATGTACATGAGAATTTGTTTCGGAGAAAAACAATTGAAGATCTCAGTTACAAGCTACTTGCACCTTGTCTTAACGCTAGAATGGAAAGCTGGAAGGCTGCCAACTTCAACGATGCTTCACGGGAGCTGAAGGACATAGCGGTAGGTCGTGGATTTGTGAAAATGCAGCCTACATATCCTGTGGACAACCACAATGCACGTGGAAGGTGCGGTGTCTGTATAAACTGCAGAAGAACAAACCAGACTTGCGACTTATGTTTGCAAAGAACACTTATCTACAAGGTGCCCCAATTGTGTATAAAAATCTTTCATTAACACTTATAGTTTTTAAAATATGTATTAGATGAAATATAGATGTTTGTTTCATAAGAATACTTCGTATTTTTGGTGCATTCTAAGACATAAGGTAGGTGGACACTTTCGGCCAGCCTTGGTATTCTACGTTACTGAAAAACCTTGGTACGGAAAGGGTTAAGGAACTTTTGCGCAATGATCTGACTACTTCGACTCTGAACGGAGCATTTTGAAGGAATTCACAGCAATCCGCAAGCGACGCACGACTATTTTTCCTATCTCCATAAGGTGTTAAAAATGTCTTTTTGCCCAGTTAGTAATAAGTTCATGCATGTGCCATCTGTTTGAATCAGTTTGCACTTCTAGCAAAGTGATGCGATTAAACATTCTAATTCTGTGTGTGGGCTAGTCTAGTGTGCATATCACCTTATTCCACTCACTGCATACAATGACAGTAATCGATAGAGATTGACATAGATATTCGTCTCTCTTTGATTTGTGTGATTGGCCAAGCGCGCGCATTGCAGAAGCATCTCGTATCAGCGAACACACAAACCTCAACGGTCATATAGGCGTGTCACGTGAAAAGTGTGTATCTTTGCCTCAATTTTTCTTAGTGCTAAATTCGTCAAATGAAAATATTGTTTACAGCGTTCGACTCCTCATGATCAAAATTAGCTGACTGTGTCGGTTTGATGTGCTGTCAACGTTCTAGTTCGTCAGAATTCAGGCTTGAAAAATCTGTCTTCTTGCCCCTACGAGTTCTGGCCGTCATCCGTACTTAACAAGGTCATCTCTAGACCCAACCACGCAGACAAAGCAAATTATGTCTGTGGGTACACCTTATCTTTTCGACAAGTGAAAATTCAATAGACGAGGAAATTATGGGTTTTAATGAATGATGTCAAAATAACAATCTGAGTTTCAACATAGCCAAGTCTAGCTTGGTTTTAAGAAAAAGAATAATTTCTTTCCGCAGTCAACGCAGTATTTGCTCGGACTCAAATTCACTTCCGGTCTCAAGGGGACTGTCACATCAACTATGTCTCAAGTATTGCTAACAAAAGACTACACTTTCTTAAAATGTACAAACCTGTGCTCAGTCCCGAACAGATATATCTCATGTACAATTCGCTTAGTTATGGAGCATGTTTGCCCCTGTTTTGTCGAACTCAACTAAAAACCAACAAAAAAGTTGCGAAAAATCGATCGAAGAGCACATTGCATTATGCAGTCAAATGGATCTTGTTGCTGTGTTAGTACAAAATCAACGCTAATTGAAAGACGCCAAAAAGCAGAAAATATACTATTTCTACGAGCGCTCCACATCAGCAACCATATCATGGATGAACTTGTACCCTATATATTATCCTCGAGGTAGAACCTGAACTTTGTGTTCTTGCTTGCAGAAGTGCTAACCGGCAATCTTCATTTGTCCCTTGAACAACGTTTCTTTTAAACAAATAGTAATATGAATATGTGCTTATCACAGGGTGGCCGCATGGCTCCGAAAATAAAATTCGGGTATATTTTTGGTCCCAAAGATCCCCAAGTTAGTAGTGAAGTTTTTATTTTTCTTGACGTGCTTCCAACAATTGTACCTGTTTTATTTTTGTTGCTTGTTCTACGTCACCTTTTTGTCTTTTTTTCTGTGCGAAAAACAGAAATAGTCCAATAGCTAAATTTTCATAAGAAACATATTTTCTCAAATCACAAGTTGCAAAGGCCGAAATAGAACTTTTGAATACTATGCAAAATATGTAAAAGATGACATTTAAAATTCGGGCACATTTGCGGCAATTTTCATCAGGTATGTGCGGCCACCGTCATCACGTCTACTTCAATTATTTTGGAACATCATGAAAATTTATGCTGTAATTTCTGATTACCATTTTGAGAAAATAAGCAGTTCTACCACCACTACTTCGAACAAATTATTAGAAACACCAGTTCGATGGCAATATTCAAACATGAGCCATGTAACTCTGAAATGCTCTCCGATGAACTTTTACCGCCCTTGCTGGACAAACCAATTTAAAACATTTCTAAACGTTTGGAGTTTTTTCGATGTCTATCTTCTAATGGGAGCCTGTGTCGGTTTCTAGAGCCGAATATTGTTCCAACAAAGTTCCATTCTTCATTTCTTATCTCTTTCTGGTTGAATTGATACTCGTGTTCCCATTCTACCAAGTCTAGCAGAACATAAGTAGAAGTTAACAAAAAGTATTCTCCACAGACGGTCAATCATCCTCCTACGTGTAATATTTCTCATGTCGTTCAGCTCAAATATTTGTAACAATATTTCAACTTTAAACTTGATTAATTGCAGGCTTCGAATAGTCAAGCAAACAGACCATTCCGATGAGCGATACATGGAAGAAAAATTCCGAAACTGATCCCATTACTTGCAAGTTTCCCATGAAATTTGAAGCATTCAAAAACACACACAGTGAAAATTTTATAGTCAGTCTTTATCGTGATAAATAGGCATTCAGCATAGATTTATGCATCTCCATGGATGAGCAAGATTTCAATATCTCATTTGGAAAAATTAGACAAAATTCGTCCAAAATATTTGCTATCCGAAGATGTTTATCAGATTTCATCACATTAACAAGAAGCGAATAATGTATGGCTGAAATGCGTTGTCGGGGTATTCATTTTGTCTTTTCAGAAGCTATGCAACATGGGCTGGTCAATGACTAACTCTCTCAACCTGTGACATGGAAAATACTCGAAAATAAATTTGGATATAAGGGAATCCAAGGAATATTAAGTCAAATTCACGGATAGACTGATCCCTCATTACGCATGTGTGGAGCACATATGAGAAAAGGAAACATTTCATATGAATGGAAAAACAAACGTCGTCAGATTGCCATGTAAAAGATGTTAAAGGAGAAAGAGACAAATATATTTCATTTGATAATAGTCCTTGTCTAACATATGTAAATGTCCTGTATCAATATCAATATCTTGTATAATGCTGGCTTTACTGATATATTGGTATCGGCATTTAGTAGTACAAGACAAGCGCATATTCAGCCAAAACAGGTTTATTTATCACATAATCTCAAACTAAACATTTACAGCGAATCATTGTCAACACGAACATGACACGGCCGAACACGATAGCAGACTTCCAATGAACAATGCCGAAAGTTCATTAAAGATCGAACTACCTTATGCTGGCTTTAAATTACTGAATCTTGGCATTAGTAGTTTTGCTTAACAGTTAATGCTATGTTGTCTTGGGGGAAGAAGCCATCTGACTGGATCACGCAGATTTCTCAGTCGCCCGTCGATAACTCAGTCGGTAGAGTCTTGGCCTAAAATGCCAGAGGTTGGCGGTTCAAATCCATCAAAACGAACAGCTATTTTCCGTCTGTAAAAATGTGTTTGTCCAAATATTTTTTATCTGTTTTTAATTTTTCTTTTATTTATTTCTCTATTCATCTCTGTACATTCGTCTTTTGCACTAGAAGTTTCTTAACCTAAACCTATAGTAGTACCTAACCCTCGAAGCATTCATGTTCAATTGATGATGGTCAATGTATCATCTTTGACATGCTGGATTCGAGTCTCACCGGAAGACACAAAGTATAGCGTCACACCTTAGTAAGACTATGCAACTGAACGTTGATTAATTACTGTCCTGTCAAACTTCTTGTGTTTTCTGGGATGAAATTATTGACAATCATTTGAAACAATCACCAACCACATGAAGAGAAATTTAAAAATGAGTTCCTTTACCTACGCGAAAAAATTCTTCAGAAATTGCAGCTTCAATCTTGAACGCTCTTCAATAGTAGGGAAAAGAAAATACGAGCGGTATTTTACAAAACCTTGGGTGTTGAAATATCCCATGTTTCGGATCTTCACGTTAACGCATAATTTAGATCAATAATTCAACATCATATTACTTTAAATTCTCAGTATGTACGGTCAATTCGATAACATGGAAATGTTCTCAAATCTCATAATATCACTATGGGAAATATAACGTTTTGGATTGCGTTCTGCACGAGGAAGATAGTTCACATCCGAAAAGGTGCCAAATACTTTACCGACAATGACTTATGACGCAAATGCAGTTGGTCATAATACGCTTGATGCTTAGCTAAATTTTAATCTGGAAAACAGTAAAAACCAAAATGAAATATTTTTATCGACATCCTTGAAATGATTTTATTTGCTCTAAAAGGTTCATATCATCCCGCGAGAACCTATGAAGCTAAATGCCTTCCAACTTATGCTTGTACTTTAGCGCACTATTTTGTTGAATATCTCATTGCATTATCAAGTAAAAGCACTGACGGAAATAGTCAAGACAATTGTTTTCTCAAGACCAGTGACTGTCGAGCCTTAGGACCTACTAAATGATGTCTGAAAAGTCTTTAAGCATAACGATTGCCAAATTGTTATTGCAAGGCATTAAAGACGCTCACATTTAATCAGATCAATCTAAAATATGTACTACAATGAACTCTGAATATCAAAACGCGTGTATTAAGTCTAAAGAAAATAAAACAATGCTGCTTAGAGCAGAACATTGACAGCTTTAAATCTTCAAAACCCGCGGAGAATATGGCAGCGTATCCTGCGAAATGAATTTACATACTTGAGATAAACCTTTGCTTCGGCCGATTAACACTTTGCCATTCTTCGTATTTCAAGATTTGTTATGCTAAAATAAACAGCTTGTCCATTTATGGCACGATTTTGACTAACAGGGTGTCTGTGGAGTGCAGATATTCCACTATGGAAGATTTGGGATTTTCAAGAAATTCCAAAAAACCAGCGATGCAAGATAATCAAGCAGCTATGCAAATTTGATTCCGTATTGCAATAAGGGTGATTCAAAGATTAGAAAGTAAATCATCCCCTGCATTACAAGACACCAGGGATGCGGAGTCCTATTTTTTGATATATTTTGATAGGACTCCGACTCCGGGTGTCAAGTATATAAAGCCTAGTTTTTTGAAAAATTAACTGGTAACCTACATCATAGATAACTGGTAACCTACCTGAACATATATTCAGTAATCACTGCTGTATCAATTATCAATCATTTTCGATGAAAGTTGATCAAGTGTCGCTTTAAGTTGGATGCATGCGACTCGGCTCCTCCTATTTTCTTGATGTGTGCTTCACACAATTTTTCTCCAGTTTCTACCAGGCAGGAAAATCCCCATTCTTCTCCAAAAAATATGACTATACCTTCGATTTTAATATGCGTTTTAGAGGAGCCATCACACACGATTAACGTGAGAGTAAGAGGCAATATTCTCAGACAAACTAATATTACACTTTTGTCTCTGATGTGACCTTTGGCGCGCAGGTGTGATCGAGGCTAGGAAGGCTTGTCTTCTCTACTAAATCTTCGAGTGAAAAGACAATCCCTTTTTCACTATCATGGTTCATTCCCTCAGCTATTACAGGCTTTGTATGCACTGCTGTTTGACGGAGAAAGTTGACATCAAGACAGTGACAGCTATGCACGAGAATAAATAATTTGTTTGCATAATGCTTCGGGTCTAGTTACAGGCCGGAGTCTGGAGTCCTATCATTTGATAGGACTCCGACTCCGACTCCCTGCAAGATACTAAGTATTTTTTCTTTTTTTACCATTTCATGCTCTATGAAAAGTAGTCATTCATTTCGGCAACAAATGACAATTACTTTACATTCACGAACATGAAGGGAACAAACTTAATGAAATCAATCTAAAAACTGATGACTAACCTTTCCAAACAGACGGAATATTTCTAATGAAAACTGGAAATCACTTCAATTGCCTCAATTTTTGCTGGTGTAGTTTGACTTGGTTTAGTATTTACATGAGGTTGGAACGGCCGATAATCATTGCGTTTCCGCTTTGTCCCAGGCTGGATGGCCAACCCTCAACAACACCTTGTGACATGCATCGGAATAATCTGCTTCCTTGAAACTTGTTCAATCAGATCAAATTCGATAATAATCGCAATAATTCCAGGATAATAGCATTCTCTTTATGAACTGCTCCATAGAAGGTCAGATGACCATTTTCCGGTGGTTCCAATGTAATTACTATTTAGGGTCGAGAGGAATAAGGTTGATTAAGCTTTCAATTCAGGCAATTGCCTGGCAATTAATGAGAGTCAGAAAACATCGTGGGATCAACCCCAGTCATGCTTCGTCCCAAGATTAACGAAGTGATGACTGAACAGCATCTGAAAAAAAACATTCTAAGGATGATCGGGAGAGAGAAATGTTTGGGAAACGACAATAATCGGAATTCGCTCGCTGTCATGAGCTGAGTTGTGCCTGTCACCGACCTTTGGATGGAGATTAATTACAGGAAGGACAAAAGAAATTCGCTCATCGAGTTTCAAAAGAAGAAATCTCTCTAGAAATACTTGATAAGACTTATGTAAGACTTGTCGGCAAGAGAAAGGAAGTGGCAGGTGAATCGGCACTTTATAAAGAGTTATTCAGAAATTCCAGAGTCTATCGGAAGCTCAATATTAAGAACCCGCTTCAAATTAGTTGTATCTAGCAGAGATACCTCGAAGAGTCGTGAGTTTCTATTACGTCATGCCAAGGGCAACGCAAAAGTAATAGTTGTGTGAAGTTATATTCTGTGATTGTTTCAAAAAATCGAAGAATGTAATATTTTTGATAAAGCCGCATGTAATAGCTATGTATAAAACTCTGAATAACCGGGGACTCAATCTGAGCTATTTTTTTTTAATTTTGATTTTTTGTCCCTTTCATTTTTTATTGTTTATCCCGCGGTTTTGCGTGATGAACTCTGCGACACATATCCTAACGTTTGCGTCTCCACGTTCTGCTATTTACCGATGCTGGTACGTTGCGCGCACTGAAATGCGTCTGTTATACAAGAAGTCTATGCAATCACTACGGCATTTGTCTATAATTTGAAATATTTCCTTTGACATTATGCTAAATTATATACAACTTTCACTTGACGATGGCTGACTGGGGTTGACGAAAGGCCTTGGAGCTTTCAATGTAATAGTTGTCACGTAAAAGCGACTTCCTTCGAATTCATTCCTTATGGAGCGGGTGTGTTGTGCCTGCGTGAAGTGCCGCTCTGCAATTCAAGTTGTCATGAAAAATCCGTTGGTAACAATTTGTTTTATTTCTATCAAAAAGTGCAATCTATTGATTGGCATGATCGAGTAATTGCAATAAAGCGTATAACGTCATCAGCCACCTTCTTCAGGAAAATTCGCAACTTCAGCGACTTCTTGAGATACTACTTACTGTACATGCTTCATCACAAATTGATAGTTCGTTCCTGGAGCATCAGCTGACTTATTTGGTGCAAAACAATGCGAAACAAAACAACTTCTTAAAACTCTTGTTTATGCCATGCTAGTCAATTGTGTATGATTTTCTGATCACTTGTTTCAATAAGTCTGAATAGCTCTTACCTCTCCAATTTAAACTATTTTAAACACCTCTGAGTGAGAATAAATCTACCTGTATTTCATGTTTTACACAATTTAACATCGATTGTTCCATCCATGTTGGGTACGACGGTAACATATGTGATTTCATGTACGGCCACTCACAGAACAGTTGTCTACAAACTGATTGAAGACATTATGCGACTTGTATAGCTGTAAGTAGCCTAATAATACACGTACGTTGAAGTAATATCTGAGGCTTTAACGTCTGTACTGCTCCGACCTGGGGTTAATTCAAGTTTTCTGTAGCGTTGTTTTATTTCCCCGTATCACGGAGACCAGCCTTCATTCGGACTCTAGGGCTGCAAAGTGGATTTTTGGCTGTAGATCGTAAATTTTGAGCAGTTGGGATAACAAATTCAAATGGTAGTAAATAATTACATACGAATGATTGCTAGCATCAAATGATTGCTTCCTTTTACAACTAAAGCTATTTGACCTAGCCAGGTTTAAATGGCAGGCTATTACTTTTACATCACTCCATAGTCCCTAATAGTCAGATGAGATCATATTCTAAGAGTTCCAAAAATCAACGAGGATTGAAATCCTCCTTTGGACATACTAATTCTAATCTATATCCGTGTGACCTGCCACTCTACTCCCTAATACTCACAAATGTTCGTCACTTACCTTAAAATTGTACACTTGCTGTTCGAATCGCGGAGCATTGTCATTCACGTCTAAAAGTTCCACAGTGATCGTCGCAGTTGCTGAAAGTTTCGGTGTTCCTCCATCTCTTGCAATCACATGAAACCGAAATCCATCAGTATTCGTTTCCCGGTCCAGAGAACGTTTGGGTAGACCTGTCCATTGCGATTGATAAGAAACGGATTTTTCACCGTATTTCTTCGTTGGCCATACGATCTCATAGGAAAGTCGACCATTGTCCCCGTCGTCTTCATCTCTGGCATCAATTGTGAAATATACGTCATCATACTTTTTATTCTCCTCATCCCTTCGGAATAGATAATGTGCACTGTTAATGAATTTCGGGGCGCAATCATTCTGGTCAATGATGTTCACATCGATATCTTGGAAGCCATTCATTTTGGGCACACCCTTATCCCAACACGAGATGGCCACTCTGTACAGGGATTTCTGCTCGCGATCGAACTCCTTTGTCGTGTAGATGCGGAAGATCTTTCGCTCATAACTCTTAGCAAGAAATTCGAGTTTGAATCCTTCGCTGTTGGTGAGATGGCAGTTCACATCGTTGTTTAAGCTTCCAGAGTCATCGTCCTTGACGGTGACTGCAGCTATAATTGCGCCTGCTTTCGTATTCTCAACCACTTGGAATTGTTGAAGATTGTTGGGATACGGTTTTGCCACAATCACTGGCTTGTGATCGTTCTTGTCGTTGAGATATATCGATACGCGAGTTGAAGCAGAACGTGGAGGGCTTCCTCCGTCTTGGGCGATCACCTGTAAGGGAAAATAGAATCAAATTAATAAACTGTCCATATTCACAAGCACATTGTGCAAGGATTGTCAATTATTGATTGAAATTTAATTGGACAAAGAAATTAATTAATTGAAATTGGAAAATGCATCAATCCATTGATTGGAATTGAGAATCGATCAATTAAATGAAATTCGAATCCAGAATTCAAACAGTTTCTGTAACTCAATAGCATTATCTACTGATTTTCCGCAGTTTATTCGACCAAGATAATGGGTACATTATCTGGCTTACTTCGATTAGTTAGACCAATCAGACAAGTGGATAATTTCCTTAGATTCCTTCTCACAGACCCTGTATGAGATGCCTTTGGCATATAGTTCATGCAGGCGTTCGTGATTCTGTCCAAAAAGTTGAGAGGAGAAACTGCGCCCGCATTTACGGCTGCGTGATCTACTCCGGTTGACACAAAAATGAATTTGTGACTTCTCATGAATCTTAACTTTGTTGCTGCCTGCCATAGCCTGAAATGCAGACTGAAATGTTTACTATAGTTGTGAATTATTAGGTGCAAAAGACTGCAGATGCGAAATTGGAGAAGCAATCTAGGCTACTAACATATCGACAGCCTTATGCAAAAATGGCCTAACTGCCACTTAGGCCAAAATTGAACTATTATACAGCAATAATCCTTATTTTGTTTGTCATCGATTAATCATCAACATTTAAAAAAGTTATCGTTGGAAATGCTAATTTTTAGCACAAATGCATTTTGGCCTATCTAACATTGTCAGTTAGGCCATTACGCAGAAATAACTCAGGTTCACATGTAGGGTACTTCGACAATTGCCAAAACTTAAATTTGTTCGGCATCGTTGCAGGAACACGTAGCGACCATGAAACTCATATTAACAGTAGCTTTTTCTAAATAGATGCCAAGCGTGCTACTTCTTCATTATGACGCACGCTGCCTGTGGGAAGATAGTGGTCGCACACTGTGCACTCAAAATTGCGTTGTGTGACAGCACGCAGTAGCTTGTCGATAGAGATGAGAGCCATCAGACAGAGGATCATTCTGACATTGATCAGCCTGTTGTTGACCTTGACTTTCCTACATTCAAGCGTGTTAGGTATATCAATATCAACTCGATTGTTAAGTGTGGACTTCGTTTATCGTGGATATGAAAAGTAGAGGGATGCTCATGACAGGCAGCCTGTAAAAAACGACGAATTGGTAAGTTTTTAACAATCGGCCCATTGATGTTTCAGTATTACCGATAGTACAAGAAATATTTGTCAAATATCTAAGTTATGTAGGGTAGTTTATAAAACTCTTAGTATAATATTATAATCAGTGCTACATGTTAGAATAATGTATCATAAATTAGGCATTATTCAAATAGTATATCCAAATAATTTCAATTTAGAATCCTTGAATATTCATTATTTATGATTATTATTTTCATTATGACATTAATTTCTACGTACACATATTATTTTAGTTTGCAAACTTTATAAAGCATGTACATACCATAAATTGATTTTTTATTGAGTTCTATATCCATTTTATGAATCATTTCTATAAATACTTATGGTTATAATACTTGTATCGAACACTGATCAATCTAGACATTTTATATGTAGGCAGGTATAGCTAAGAAGGAATCAAGAACGTGATAACTTCAATATCAAATGTTTTAGTTGACATCAAACAAATGTCTGTTTTTACAGGCATATTTTACTTTCCAGAATTAACTGTGAACCCCCGCTCAATGCCCTTGACGCCTAATGAAGTTTTCCGGACGTTATTACACGAGCAAGGTATGTAGAAACTAACTTTTCATTTGTGCTAAGAAACGAATAAATAATTGAAATGTATTTTTCTTCCAATGAAATTATGCATTTATGAAAATCAAATTTGATAGATATGCAAAAGTATTCTAATTAAAGAAATATAGTCAACTATTTAATATATCATTGCTATATTTTTGGCTTTGCAAAACAATGAAATACATAGCTGCCCGCTATATGTTTCGTAACATGTTTCTAATTGATATTTAATAGGAACTTCGTGAACATTTATTAAAAAATTCAGGTTAAGTACAATATATTACAATTATATTATTGAGTACATCATATATGACCATAGATAGCTGTGCATAGCCCATTGATTTTTTACAACCTTTTTAGTCATAGCTAAATAAAGATAATTAACTTTTATTAATATTACATGTATTTTGCGTCCTGGTGGCCGGAGGCTATGATCAAATTATGATTTTCATTTTTAGATACATATATTTTGCGTCCTGGTGGCCAGAGGCTATTGTCCAAATTATGATTTTCATTTAATTAGCATGCTTTGTTCTACACAATTAAAATATACATGTAATAGTTGAGCATTTAGCATCCATTGTTACTATTGTTTGTTTTCCTTTCAGATACAAATCATGGAGATGAGATGTCCGTTGTCAGTCATGGAGATGAGATGCCCGTTGTCAGTCATGGAGATGAGATGCCTACAGTTGGCAAAAGAAAAAGGAAGTATGAGCAAAGAAGACCTGACCTGTGGAAACGAAATCGAACCAAGCGTCTAAGGGAAATGGGAGAACCATACAACAACAAACCGGCTCGATCCATGGGAGGGCCTTGTACATCGAATGGTTGCAAAACCTCATCAAGAGCTTGCTGTAATATCACAGAAGAACAAAGAATGAAAATATTCGACAATGTTTGGGGTAAGATGAAGACATTTCGAGAAAGGAAAATATACATCAAAAGCCTCATCAAGTCAGCAGAACCAAAACGCCGTACATCAAGCAGTGATTCTCGCAGATCTAGGAGCTTTTCGTACAATTTGGAAGTGGACGAAAATTCTTATCATGTCTGCAAGAGCCTGTTTTGTTCAACAGTTGGCATTCCACAAAGAACTATTGTGCCATTGGATGTCAGAGGAGGCTAATGAATCTCTCATATCACCAGAATCGACCAGTTCTGCTCGAACAGTCGCAAAATAGGATCACTGAGGAAGTCACCGCTAACCTAGAGACATTCTTGAATAGTATAACTACAATGCCATCGCATTATTACAGAGCAATATATCAGGACCAGAAATTTCTTGAATCTGGGAAGACATTGTCCGGTCTATTCAAAGAATACCAAACGAGTGCACAAGCTCTAAACCAAAAGCCCAGTGGGTTACAGTACGTTTCTCAAGAAGTTCCACTCCATGGGGTTCAGAGTCTTTACTCCGAGAAAGGACCAATGCAATGAATGCATAAAATATAAAATTGGCACTCTATCATCAGAGGATCACTCCAAGCATTTGACTTTAAAGGATGCTGCCCAAGCCGAGAAGGCAAATGACAAAAATGAAGCAAAAACAAAAGTTTCAGTATGGACTATGGACTTGCAGGCAGTCCTGTTATGTCCCAAAACACAAGCAAGCTGCATGTATTATAAGACAAAATTACAGATGCATAACTTCACATTATACTGTTTAGAAACCAAAGAGGGACATTGCTATCCTTGGACCGAGGTTGATGGCGATCTATCCTCTGAAGTGTTTTGCCTACCTTCAGTATCAACACTTCAAGGATTATCTCAATCGTCATGACAGTGTTGAGAAACTAATTATTTGGTCCGACGGTTGTGCTTATCAAAACCGCAACGCAACTGTCAGCAATGCCTACCTACACTTGGCTAAAGAAAAAAACGTAACAATAATACAGAAGTATCTCATCAGCGGGCATAGTCAAATGGAGGCCGATTCTATGCACAGCACAATTGAAAGAAGAATTAGGTGCGAAATCTATTCACCAAGTGACTACAAGATGGCGATGAAATTGGCCCGCCGAAACCCTGAACCATACGTTGTTCATGATTTGAACCATTCCTATTTTAAAAAGGGGTTTCAAAGCCTATATGTGAAGTCAATAAGACCCGGAAAGAATATCGGAGACGCAAAAGTTAATGAACTATCAGCATTGAAGTACACAATGACAGGCGAAATGTACTTCAAATTAAAAGGAGAAGAGGAGTGGTCACTTTTACCACAAAGAATAAATCGTACATCGACCCTTCTCTTGAACCAAATGTTCCCGACGCATCTGGAAATATCGGAGCGGAAGTATCAAGATCTTCAGGTACTCAAATCAGTGATCCCAAGTGAAACTCATGCATTTTATGATAGCCTTCCTCACTCTTGATAACTTTTGCAATCTTTTGAATAGTTTTTTGTTTACATTCTAACTAACACAAGTAAAGATGAAAAATTAATCGTTTTCATTGAGCTCCTTTTTAGATTATTCTCGATTAATGGGTGAAATGGAGTAAGATGGTTTCAATATTTACTTCCTGATGTGTTTGAACTGAAAGTAACAGCCATGTATACAAATCTTTCATTATAATAATTTAAATTTTCCCCATAAAATTAGGCCCACAATTAGATTATCTTTTCAAGTCAATACTTATAGGCCTAAAGTATGTAATTATCATATAACACACAAAATACTTATCTAATTTTGTAAGATAATATGAAAATATAAATGAAACAAATCATCTATTCTAATTTTGTGCAAAAATGGCCTATCTACAGAAAATTAATGCAAAATTGGCCTATCTGCAAAAACAACCTATTGTCGAACCAGTATAGCGAAAATGAAGTGATCCCCTGTTAGGTATACTAATCTTGATATAACACACGAAAAAACTATATTGTTTACCTGGAAAATAAAAAATAGGAAAGTTTATTTCAATTTTCTCGAAAGTGGAAAATTGCAGATAGGCCATTTTTGCATAAGGCTGTCGATAATAACAATTAATTGATTGGAATTGGAAAAATCATCAATCAACTAATTGAAATTATATATTACAGCCAATCAATTAATTGGTTCTAAATAATTGAAAATTAATTGAGATCAATTAATTTTTGACAATCCCTGACATTATGTACGCGTCTTTCTGCAAAGTGTCCGAATTCTGTTTATCCCACTCTGATTATTTGTGCTGAGTGTTAAGTAAGAATGTATCTCTGACTTGATCCGACAAAGGTTTGAACCCAGGTCTCCAGGAGGTAGAGCGAAAACTGTGCCACAAGGCCACCGCACCGATAATGTGGCTACATTGTTTAAAGTGGCAAAAATAAGTAAGTTAAATGTTCGTAATCATATATCACTGCATCCTCAAGGGGAGAAAGGGCAATTCGGACACCATCGCATCCTTTCTGCAAACAATTACATGCTAAACATGTCAAGTATTTAGGCCTCTAGGTATTTGTTGCATATTGTCAGATAGAATTGGCTCGCTCACAGTACTCAATTCAAAGCTTTCTTTAAAACTGTAGAGTTCTTCTCTTTCAAAATTTTA
>CAJQUW010014590.1:0-10361 GCA_907163375.1 Prostheceraeus crozeri | reverse complement strand
GATTGCCAAGCTGGTCTTGTTTTACTCGACCCCCAACCCTATCCTGTACCCGGTGTGGAAACAAAGCAGGATGTGCAACTGGTCCATGTTTTACTCCACCCAACCCATCCGTATCCGGTGTGAAACAAAGCAGGATTGCAACTGGTCATGTTTTACTCCACCCAACCCATCCTGTATCCGGTGTGGAAACAAAGCAGGATTGCAAATGGTCATGTTTTACTCCACCCAACCATCCTGTACCCGGTGTGGAAACAAAGCAGGATTGCAATGGTCATGTTTTACTCCACCCAACCCATCCTGTATCCGGTGTGGAAGCAAGGCAGGTTGCAACTGGTCATGTCTTACTCCACCCAACCCATCCTGTATCCGGTGTGGAAACAAAGCAGGATTGCAACTGGTCATGTTTTACTCCACCCAACCCATCCTGTACCGGTGTGGAAACAAAGCAGGATTGCAACTGGTCATGTTTTTACTCCACCAACACATCTGTAACCGGTGTGGGAAACAAAGCAGGATTGCAACTGGTCATGTTTTACTCCACCCAACCATCCTGTATCCGGTGTGGAAACAAAGCAGGATTGCAACTGGTCATGTTTTACTCCACCCAACCCATCCTGTAACCGGTGTGGAAACAATGGAGGAGTGCAGCTGGTCATGTTTTACACCACCCAACCCATCCTGTTCCGGTGTGGAAACAAAGCAGGTTGCATCTGGTCATGTTTTACTCCACCCAACCATCCTGTACCCGGTGTGGAAACAAAGCAGGATTGCAACTGGTCATGTTTTACTCCACCCAACCCATCCTGTACCCGGTGTGGAAACAAAGCAGGGTTGCAATGGTCATGTTTTACTCGACCCAACCCATCCTGTACCGGTGTGGAAACAAAGCAGGGTTGCAACTGAGTCATGTTTTACTCGACCCAACCCATCTGTACCGGTGTGGAAACAAAGCAGGATTGCAACTGGTCATGTTTTACTCCACCCAACCCATCCTGTACGGTGTGGAAACAAAGCAGGATTGCAACTAGGTCATGTTTTACTCCACCCAACCCATCCTGTACCCGGTGTGGAAGCAAAGAAGGATTGCAACTGGTCATGTTTTACTCCACCCAACCCATCCTGTACCCGGTGTGGAAGCAAAGCAAGGTTGCAACTGCTCATGTTTTACTCCACCCAACCCATCCTGTATCCGGTGTGGAAGCAAAGCAGGGTTGCAACTGGTCATGTTTTACTCGACCCAACACATCCTGTACACGGTGTGTAAACAAAGCAGGACTGCAATGGTCATGTTTTACTCAACCCAACACATCCTGCACCCGGTGTGGAGGCAAAGCAGGATTGCAACTGATCATGTTTTACTCCCCCCCAACCCATCCTGTACCCGTTGTGGAAACATAGCAAGGTTGCAACTGGTCATGTTTTACTCCACCCAACCCATCCTGTATCCGGTGTGGAAACAAAGCATGATTGCAACTGGTCATGTTTTACTCGACCCAACCCATCCTGTACCCGGTGTGGAAGCAAAGCAGGATTGCAACTGGTCATGTTTTACTCCACCCAACCCATCCTGTACCCGGTGTGGAAGCAAAGCAGGATTGCAACTGGTCATGTTTTACTCCACCCAACCCAAGCTGTAACCGGTGTGGAAACAAAGTAGGACTGCAACTGGTCATGTTTTACTCGAACCAACCCATCCTGTAAGCAGTGTGGAAACAAAGCAGGATTGCAACTGGTCATGTTTTACTCGACCCAACCCATCCTGTACCCGGTGTGGAAACAAAGCAGGATTGCAACTGGTCATGTTTTACTCCACCCAACCCATCCTGTACCCGGTGTGGAAACAAAGCAGGGTTGCAACTGGTCATGTTTTACTCGACCCAACCCATCCTGTACACGGTGTGGAAACAAAGCAGGATTGCAACTGGTCATGTTTTACTCCACCCAACCCATCCTGTATCCGGTGTGGAAACAAAGCATGATTGCAACTGGTCATGTTTTACTCGACCCAACCCATCCTGTTCCCGGTGTGGAAAACAAAGCAGGATTGCAACTGGTCATGTTTTACTCGACCAACACATCCTGTACCGGTGTGGAAACAAAGCAAGGTTGCAACTAGTCATGTTTTACTCGACCCAACCCATCCTGTTCCCGGTGAGGAAACAAAGCAGGACTGCAACTGGTCATGTTTTACTCGACCCAACACATCCTGTACCCGGTGTGGAAGCAAAGCAGGATTGCAACTGGTCATGTTTTACTCCACCCAACCCATCCTGTACCCGGTGTGGAAGCAAAGCAGGATTGCAACTGGTCATGTTTTACTCCACCCAACACATCCTGTACCCGGTGTGGAAGCAAAGCAGGATTGCAACTGGTCATGTTTTACTCGACCCAACACATCCTGTAATCGGTGTGGAAACAAAGTAGGACTGCAACTGGTCAGGTTTTACTCGACCCAACCCATCCTGCACCCGGTGTGGAAACAAAGCAGGATTGCAACTGGTCATGTTTTACTCCACCCAACCCATCCTGTACCCGGTGTGGAAACAAAGCATGATTGCAACTGGTCATGTTTTACTCCACCCAACCCATCCTGTATCCGGCGTGGAAACAAGGCAGGATTGCAACTGGTCATGTTTTACTCGACCCAACCCATCCTGTACCCGGCGTGGAAACAAAGCATGATTGCAACTGGTCATGTTTTACTCCACCCAACCCATCCTGTTCCCGGTGTGGAAACAAAGCAGGACTGCAACTGGTCATGTTTTACTCCACCCAACCCATCCTGTACCCGGTGTGGAAGCAAAGCAGGATTGCAACTGGTCATGTTTTACTCGACCCAACCCATCCTGTATCCGGTGTGGAAACAAAGCAGGGTTGCAACTGGTCATGTTTTACTCCACCCAACCCATCCTGTACCCGGTGTGGAAGCAAAGCAGGATTGCAACTGGTCATGTTTTACTCGACCCAACCCATCCTGTACCCGGTGTGGAAACAAAGCAGGATTGCAACTGGTCATGTTTTACTCGACCCAACACATCCTGTACCCGGTGTGGAAACAAAGCAGGGTTGCAACTGGTCATGTTTTACTCCACCCAACCCATCCTGTACCCGGTGTGGAAACAAAGCAGGATTGCAACTGGTCATGTTTTACTCGACCCAACACATCCTGTACCCGGTGTGGAAACAAAACAGGATTGCAACTGGTCATGTTTTACTCAACCCAACACATCCTGTAATCGGTGTGGAAACAAAGCAGGATTGCAACTGGTCATGTTTTACTCCACCCAACCCAAGCTGTAACCGGTGTGGAAACATAGTAGGACTGCAGCTGGTCAGGTTTTACTCGACCCAACCCATCCTGTACCCGGTGTGGAAACAAAGCAGGATTGCAACTGGTCATGTTTTACTCGACCCAACCCATCCTGTACCCGGTGTGGAAACAAAGTAGGACTGCAGCTGGTCAGGTTTTACTCGACCCAACCCATCCTGTACACGGTGTGGAAACAAAGCAGGATTGCAACTGGTCATGTTTTACTCCACCCAACCCATCCAGTACCCGGTGTGGAAACAAAGCATGATTGCAACTGGTCAGGTTTACTCGACCCAACCCATCCTGTTCCCGGTGTGGAAACAAAGCAGGGTTGCAACTGGTCAGGTTTACTCGACCCAACCCATCCTGTACCCCGTGTGGAAGCAAAGCAGGATTGCAACTGGTCATGTTTTACTCCACCCAACCCATCCTGTACCCGGTGTGGAAACAAAGCAGGACTGCAACTGGTCATGTTTTACTCCATCCAACCCATAGTGTATCCGGTGTGGAAACAAGGCAGGATTGCAACTGGTCATGTTTTACTCCATCCAACCCATAGTGTATCCGGTGTGGAAACAAGGCAGGATTGCAACTGGTCATGTTTTACTCCACCCAACCCATCCTGTATCCGGTGTGAAAACAAGGCAGGATTGCAACTGGTCATGTTTTACTCCACCCAACCCATCCTGTACCCGGTTTGGAAACAAAGTAGGAATGCAGCTGGTCAGGATTTACTCGACCCAACACATCCTGCACCCGGTGTGGAAACAAAGCAGGATTGCAACTGGTCATGTTTTACTCGACCCAACCCATCCTGTACCCGGTGTGGAAACAAAGCAGGATTGCAACTGGTCATGTTTTACTCCACCCAACCCATCCTGTTCCCGTTGTGGAAACAAAGCAGGGTTGCAACTGGTCATGTTTTACTCGACCGAGCCCATCCTGTACCCGGTGTGGAAACAAAGCATGATTGCAACTGGTCATGTTTTACTCCACCCAACCCATCCTGTATCCGGTGTGGAAACAAAGCATGATTGCAACTGGTCATGTTTTACTCCACCCAACCCATCCTGTATCCGGTGTGGAAACAAAGCAGGATTGCAACTGGTCATGTTTTACTCGACCCAACCCATCCTGTACCCGGTGTGGAAACAAAGCAGGGTTGCAACTGGTCATGTTTTACTCCACCCAACCCATCCTGTACCCGGTGTGGAAACAAAGCAGGATTGCAACTGGTCATGTTTTACTCGACCCAACCCATCCTGTTCCCGGTGTGGAAACAAAGCAGGATTGCAACTGGTCATGTTTTACTCGACCCAACCCATCCTGTACCCGGTGTGGAAGCAAAGCAGGGTTGCAACTGGTCAGGTTTTACTCCACCCAACACATCCTGTACCCGGTGTGGAAACAAAGTATGATTGCAACTGGTCAGGTTTTACTCCACCCAACCCATCCTGTACCCGGTGTGGAAGCAAAGCAGGATTGCAACTGGTCATGTTTTACTCGACCCAACACATCCTGTACCCGGTGTGGAAGCAAAGCAGGGTTGCAACTGGTCATGTTTTACTCCACCCAACACATCCTGTAATCGGTGTGGAAACAAAGCAGGATTGCAACTGGTCATGTTTTACTCGACCAACCCATCCTGTAACCGGTGTGGAAACAAAGTAGGACTGCAACTGGTCATGTTTTACTCCACCCAACCCATCCTGTACCCGGTGTGGAAGCAAAGCAGGGTTGCAACTGGTCATGTTTTACTCCACCCAACACATCCTGTATCCGGTGTGGAAACAAAGCAGGATTGCAACTGGTCATGTTTTACTCCACCCAACCCATCCTGTACCCGGTGTGGAAACAAAGCAAGGTTTTAACTGATCATGTTTTACTCAACCCAACACATCCTGCACCCGGTGTGGAAACAAGGCAGGATTGCAACTGGTCATATTTTACTCGACCCAACCCGTCCTGTACCCGGTGTGGAAACAAGGCAGGATTGCAACTGGTCATGTTTTACTCGACCCAACCCATCCTGTATCCGGTGTGGAAACAAGGCAGGGTTGCAACTGGTCATGTTTTACTCGACCCAACCCATCCTGTACCCGGTGTGGAAACAAAGTAGGACTGCAGCTGGTCAGGTTTTACTCGACCCAACCCATCCTGTACCCAGTTTGGAAACAAAGCAGGAATGCAGCTGGTCAGGATTTACTCGACCCAACACATCCTGCACCCGGTGTGGAAACAAAGCATGATTGCAACTGGTCAGGTTTTACTCGACCCAACACATCCTGTACCCGGTGTGGAAACAAAGCAGGGTTGCAACTGGTCATGTTTTACTCCACCCAACCCATCCTGTTCCCGTTGTGGAAACAAAGCAGGGTTGCAACTGGTCATGTTTTACTCGACCGAGCCCATCCTGTACCCGGTGTGGAAACAAAGCATGATTGCAACTGGTCATGTTTTACTCCACCCAACCCATCCTGTACCCGGTGTGAAAGCAAAGCAGGGTTGCAACTGGTCATGTTTTACTCCACCAAACACATCCTGTATCCGGTGTGGAAGCAAAGCAGGATTGCAACTGGTCAGGTTTTACTCCACCCAACCCATCCTGTACCCGGTGTGAAAGCAAAGCAGGGTTGCAACTGGTCATGTTTTACTCCACCGAACCCATCCTGTATTCGGTGTGGAAACAAAACAGGGTTGCAACTG
Organism: Prostheceraeus crozeri; assembly: GCA_907163375.1. Lineage (NCBI taxonomy): Eukaryota > Metazoa > Platyhelminthes > Polycladida > Euryleptidae > Prostheceraeus > Prostheceraeus crozeri. The sequence continues at coordinate 4,345 of CAJQUW010014590.1, read as the reverse complement.
GTCATGTTTTACTCCACCCAACCCATCCTGTATCCGGTGTGGAAACAAAGCAGGATTGCAACTGGTCATGTTTTACTCCACCCAACCCATCCTGTACCCGGTGTGGAAACAAAGCAGGGTTGCAACTGGTCATGTTTTACTCGACCCAACACATCCTGTTCCCGGTGTGGAAGCAAAGCAGGACTGCAACTGGTCATGTTTTACTCCACCCAACCCATCCTGTAATCGGTGTGGAAACAAAGCAGGATTGCAACTGGTCATGTTTTACTCGACCCAACCCATCCTGTTCCCGGTGTGGAAACAAAGCAGGACTGCAACTGGTCATGTTTTACTCCACCCAACCCATGCTGTATCCGGTGTGGAAACAAAGCATGATTGCAACTGGTCATGTTTTACTCCACCCAACCCATCCTGTATCCGGCGTGGAAACAAGGCAGGATTGCAACTGGTCAGGTTTTACTCCACCCAACCCATCCTGTTCCCGGTCTGGAAACAAAGCATGATTGCAACTGGAGATGTTTTACTCCATCCAACCCATGCTGTATCCGGTGTGGAAACAAAGCATGATTGCAACTGGTCATGTTTTACTCGACCCAACACATCCTGTACCCGGTGTGGAAGCAAAGCAGGATATCAACTGGTCATGTTTTACTCCACCCAACCCATCCTGTATCCGGTGTGGAAACAAAGTAGGACTGCAGCTGTCAGGTTTTACTCGACCCAACCCATAGTGTATCCGGTGTGGAAGCAAAGCAGGATTGCAACTGGTCATGTTTTACTCCACCCAACCCATCCTGTATCCGGTGTGGAAACAAAGCAGGGTTGCAACTGGTCATGTTTTACTCCACCCAACCCATCCTGTACCCGGTGTGGAAACAAAGCAGGACTGCAACTGGTCATGTTTTACTCCACCCAACCCATCCTGTATCCGGTGTGGAAACAAAGCAGGCTTGCAACTGGTCATGTTTTACTCCACCCAACCCATCCTGTTCCCGGTGTGGAAACAAAGCAGGACTGCAACTGGTCATGTTTTACTCCACCCAACCCATCCTGTATCCGGTGTGAAAACAAGGCAGGATTGCAACTGGTCATGTTTTACTCCACCCAACCCATCCTGTACACGGTGTGGAAACAAAGTAGGACTGCAGCTGGTCAGGTTTTACTCCACCCAACACATCCTGTATCCGGTGTGGAAACAAGGCAGGATTGCAACTGGTCATGTTTTACTCCACCCAACCCATCCTGTACCCGGTGTGGAAACAAAGCATGATTGCAACTGGTCATGTTTTACTCCACCAAACACATCCTGTACCCGGTGTGGAAACAAAGCATGATTGCAACTGGTCAGGTTTTACTCCACCCAACCCATCCTGTACCCGGTGTGGAAGCAAAGCAGGATTGCAACTGGTCATGTTTTACTCGACCCAACCCATCCTGTATCCGGTGTGGAAACAAAGCAGGGTTGCAACTGGTCATGTTTTACTCCACCCAACCCATCCTGTATGCGGTGTGGAAACAAAGCAGGACTGCAACTGGTCATGTTTTACTCCACCCAACACATCCTGTACCCGGTGTGGAAACAAAGCAGAGTTGCAACTGGTCATGTTTTACTCCACCCAACCCATCCTGTACCCGGTGTGGAAACAAAGCAGGACTGCAACTGGTCATGTTTTACTCCACCCAAAACATCCTTTACCCGGTGTGGAAGCAAAGCAGGATTGCAACTGGTCATGTTTTCCTCGACCCGACACATCCTGTACCCGCTGTGGAAACAAAGCAAGGTTGCAACTGGTCATGTTTTACTCGACCCAACCCATCCTGTTCCCGGTGTGGAAACAAAGCAGGACTGCAACTGGTCATGTTTTACTCCACCCAACACATCCTGTACCCGGTGTGGAAACAAAGCATGATTGCAACTGGTCAGGTTTTACTCCACCCAACCCATCCTGTACCCGGTGTGGAAGCAAAGCAGGGTTGCAACTGGTCATGTTTTACTCCACCCAACCCATCCTGTATCCGGTGTGGAAACAAAGCAGGGTTGCAACTGGTCATGTTTTACTCGACCCAACCCATCCTGTATCCGGTGTGGAAACAAAGCAGGGTTGCAACTGGTCATGTTTTACTCCACCCAACCCATCCTGTATCCGGTGTGGAAACAAAGCATGATTGCAACTGGTCATGTTTTACTCCACCCAACCCATCCTGTATCCGGTGTGGAAACAAAGCAGGGTTGCAACTGGTCATGTTTTACTCCACCCAACCCATCCTGTACCCGGTGTGGAAGCAAAGCAGGATTGCAACTGGTCATGTTTTACTCCACCCAACCCATCCTGTATCCGGTGTGGAAACAAAGCAGGATTGCAACTGGTCATGTTTTACTCCACCCAACCCATCCTGTATCCGGTGTGGAAACAAAGCATGATTGCAACTGGTCATGTTTTACTCCACCCAACCCATCCTGTATCCGGTGTGGAAACAAAGCAGGGTTGCAACTGGTCATGTTTTACTCCACCCAACCCATCCTGTATCCGGTGTGGAAACAAAGCATGATTGCAACTGGTCATGTTTTACTCCATCCAACCCATAGTGTATCCGGTGTGGAAACAAAGCAGGACTGCAACTGGTCATGTTTTACTCCACCCAACCCATCCTGTATCCGGCGTGGAAACAAGGCAGGATTGCAACTGGTCAGGTTTTACTCCATCCAACCCATCCTGTACCCGGTGTGGAAACAAAGCAGGACGGCAACTGGTCATGTTTTACTCCATCCAACCCATAGTGTATCCGGTGTGGAAACAAAGCAGGATTGCAACTGGTCATGTTTTACTCCACCCAACCCATCCTGTATCCGGTGTGGAAACAAAGCATGATATCAACTGGTCATGTTTTACTTGACCCAACCCATCCTGTATCCGGCGTGGAAACAAGGCATGATTGCAACTGGTCATGTTTTACTCCACCCAACCCATCCTGTATCCAGTGTGGAAACAAAGCATGATTGCTACTGGTCATGTTTTACTCCATCCAACCCATGCTGTATCCGGTGTGCAAGCAAAGCAGGGTTGCAACTGGTCATGTTTTACTCGACCCAACCCATCCTGTATCCGGTGTGGAAACAAAGTAGGACTGCAGCTGGTCAGGTTTTACTCGACCCAACCCATCCTGTACCCGGTGTGGAAGCAAAGCAGGATTGCAACTGGTCATGTTTTACTCCACCCAACCCATCCTGTACCCGGTGTGGAAACAAAGCAAGGTTGCAACTGGTCATGTTTTACTCGACCCAACCCATCCTGTATCCGGTCTGGAAACAAAGCAGGACTGCAACTGGTCATGTTTTACTCCACCCAACCTATCCTGTACACGGTGTGGAAACAAAGCAAGGTTGCAACTGGTCAGGTTTTACTCGACCCAACCCATCCTGTATCCGGTGTGGAAACAAAGCAGGACTGCAGCTGGTCAGGTTTTACTCGACCCAACCCATCCTGTACCCGGTGTGGAAACAAGGCAGGATTGCAACTGGTCAGGTTTTACTCCACCCAACCCATCCTGTACCTGGTGTGGAAACAAAGCATGATTGCAACTGGTCATGTTTTACTCCACCCAACCCATCCTGTATCCGGCGTGGAAACAAGGCAGGATTGCAACTGGTCAGGTTTTACTCCACCCAACCTATTCTGTTCCCGGTGTGGAAACAAAGCAGGGTTGCAACTGGTCATGTTTTACTCCACCCAACCCATCCTGTATCCGGTGTGGAAACAAAGTAGGACTGCAGCTGGTCAGGTTTTACTCGACCCAACCCATCCTGTACCCGGTGTGGAAGCAAAGCAGGATTGCAACTGGTCATGTTTAACTCCACCCAACCCATCCTGTTCCCGGTGTGGAAACAAAGCAGGGTTGCAACTGGTCAGGTTTTACTAGACCCAACCCATCCTGTACCCGGTGTGGAAACAAGGCAGGATTGCAACTGGTCATGTTTTACTCCACCCAGCACATCCTGTACCCGGTGTTGAAACAAAGCATGATTGCAACTGGTCAGGTTTTACTCCACCCAACATCTGTACCCGGTGTGGAAACAAAGCAGGATTGCAACTGGTCATGTTTTACTCGACCCAACCCATCCTGTATCGGTGTGGAAACAAAGCAGGTCCGCAGCCACCCAGGTTGCAACTGGTCTGTTTTACTCACCAACCCATCCTGTACCCGGTGTGGAAGCCAAAGCAGATTGCAACTTGGGTGTATGTTTGTTTTACTCGACCCAACACATCCTATATACCTGGTGTGGAAACAAAGCAAGGGTTGCAACTGGTCATGTTTTACTCGACCCAACACATCCTGTACCCGGTGT
>CAJQUW010014588.1:0-127556 GCA_907163375.1 Prostheceraeus crozeri | reverse complement strand
AACTTTTTATTAAAACACTGTCAAATGTCTCCTTCTTTCCATATCGTTCCAATTTGATCCTCCTAATTTCACTATCATTGCAGTGTAGAATGGAGAAATCCTCTATGCACCTACGATCCAAATTGTGATTCATTGCATGCTCATCTAGATCCATTAGTCGATCAACTAAATCACCAGCGTTGATATTTTCACTGAGATTTGTTACAGTTTCTATTACTTTGAACGTATCCAAGGTCTCTTGCGACAACCCTCGACGTTGGGATACTAGTCATCATTATGTATGTCATCAAACAACTATCTCATATCTATAGCATAGTTTGTCTAGGTAAAAAGAAAAATCAATGTGACTGTCATCTTGATTACAATGGTTGCAATAGTCACAATAGTCGCAATTGAGCAAACTCATTCAAAATCAAACAACGGACGTCTATCGGTACGTACCCAAGTCGCACAAGTTCGATCATAGACGTTCCGAAACGCAATGTACTCAACCCAGTCTACCAAACACATGTACCTATCCAATAAGACAGAAGTCATACATGTTCCTATTCATAACACTGAATTTTACATGTACCTATCCCATGTTCCTATTCATAACACTTGATCGTGCATGTACTTATCCATGTACCTAACTATAACACTGAATCATACATGTACCTATCCCATGTTCCTATTCATAACACTAGATCGTGCATGTACCTATCCATCTACCTAGCTATAACACTAAATTTTACATGTACCTATCCCTGTACCTATCCCACTCGTAGTAGGGCACAGTTTTCACTACTTACAGTATATTAATCCATGGAATAGTAGGCTATTTCACATGAAACAATCCCGCCATCTCACTTGGAATTCTCTTCATGAAAATCCTGTAATTAGGTGTCAACAACTTCCACAACCAACTTGGCAAATAATTTCACTATGATGCAATGTTTTAGATCGAATCTGATCTACAAACCATAGATTTTTCCATGTGCCATCATTGCACATAGGCAAGATATCAAACTTCCATTCTAGTGTACTATTATCCACTTCTATGACTCCCAAAGAGTGGATAATTGACTGTGGGCTGAAGTTTTTTATGACAGTGGAAATTTCTATGTTTGATTTGAAATTATAGGCATTGCTGCAATGTTATTTTAATCTGATCTCATAAATGCTTCCCAAACGTTGGTGTCGTCAACCGTTGAGAAAATATGGATTATCTGTTTTGAAAATCAGAAAATAGCTTGTATTGTTTCCAAATTTTGTCGTTCGAATATTGTGCTAATCAAATCTCGGATCTTTTGCACTAATTTCAATAACCTTCTGAAACATGGTTTAGCGGGGACTAGCAAGCTTTCAAGTGACAATTATAGGTTGCTGCACCTTGGTTTATCGAGGCCGCAGGCCGAGATAAACAAAAAGGTGCAGCAACTTAATTGTTACACCTTGCAAACCTAGAAGCTGTGCATGCAAGTGATATATCAGCACCTTAACTTTTAAAATTGCGAAAGTTCACTAAACGTTATTGCTCACACGTAAAAGACCTGAATTTAACTGACCGATACGAGACCCGCTGTAAAAATAACAATTCTTAAAACAAACAGCTTTCCAATTACGTTTATTTGACAAATATTATGATAAAATTATATTGAAATCATTGAGTAATGGACGCTTTGGATTTGGTGGGTCAAGGATCTTGCTCAATTATTTTTCTTGTTCATTATTCTTTCTTTTATAGAGGCAAACAGCATTTGATCTGTGACCAGTGCGACTCTTGATGAGCTGTTCTTCAACCTTCTGGATTATCATCAATTTGACATTGTTTGATAGACTTGTCCTCCATTTTTCGATCTTGAATGCCGCCACTGTACACTTTGTTGCCGTGTCCCGTGAATTGAACGTATTTTCCTTAAGAGTCTTCGCTGAATCTGATTTGGGAAATAAACGCTTTGCATTTGTAAAAGAACACTGCTCTGATAAGCCCAGCAGAGTCGGTCATAGAAAATGCACCACTGTGCCACAAGGCAGTTTCATCATCAATTGACACTGGATCAGCCTTCTTCCGAGCACTGCCTATGCCTCTGGCAGTAAGGTTTCTGATCTGCAGGTGTGCAGCAAGAGATATGGACGCAGCGACGAATTGTCGATCAGTGCTGTACGTGAAATATCGAGATCGATAGCGCGTTCACAATGGCACACTTACAATACCAAGGTGTAACAATACGAATTATTGCCCTGTCTAACGCAAATTCAGAATAATCTACAGAATAAACATGGAGTTTTTACATCTTCGATAAGACGTCGACTAGTTGAATTGATTGGTTTAATGATTGAAGATTCATATCAATTTCTTAGTGAAGAGCTTGCTTTCAGAGTTTGTTAATATTGTTGTCGATTAACTCAACGTAGCTGTCAATTGATTAACAACATTTCTTTGATTTTCACAGAATGTATCAATGCTGGACAGTCATACAGTATTCAGAAAATTATAATGAGCATTTCAAGTGATTCAGATAGAATGTAACAACGACAACAACTTCAACTGAATTTTGAAAAACCTAATGGACAAAGAATGTTTGTGGCCCACTATCTAAATTTAATTTCCGTAAATAGCAAGTCATATTATAGTGATTGTAAAAACATGCTAGCCTGTTGCATCACTATGCAGAGCGCAGACTGGATTGATTTATGATGTGATTTTTGCACTAGCGACATATCCAGATATTCTTGAGGCCCTGTGGAGATCAGATATACATGCATATATTACAAGCTTTGGTTTTGTGTTATCGCGACTTCATTATTCGGTTTGACTTCGACATGCAGACTGCCTACATGAAGGCTACGTGTACAACGGTCTACATGCAGCTAATCGCAATATGAGAGAGATCATCAAGGGAAAGCATCTGTAGAAATCTTCCTTATTGTAGCCCTACGGCGGCAAAATTCGATAATACAATGGCTACAATCATCATATAAGTGCACAAAAGTATTAATCAGGAAGCACAATTATAGCGATCGTCTCAATCAATGAGAAACCAGACTTAGAAGATTTCAGGTGCGGTGTTGGAGAGATTTATATAAAGCGAGGAATTTCATAACTTCGGACATTCTTTTGTACTTCTATTGGTTGGCAATGACGAAAATGATAGTATAACAATTCATATCAAAGAGCAAATGTGATCGCTATCATTTGCATACACTAGCACGCATCTGAACTCATAGAAATAATACTTTTTCGCGTGCAGCGATTGCGGCACCTTGGATACACCACTACTGCGAAATGTCCTTCAAAGTTACAGTACGAGTAAAATTCCTGTTTCTTGGGAGCCATTTTCTACCTGATATTTAACAATTCTCTGAATGTTGAATGCATCGTTTAATATATTTAGTGGTGTCTAACTCCTTAAAGAAGGTACTCCTTCTAAAAGATGGTGATGGTTACAGATAGTTCGATGCCTGGAATAATTCCACAACTACATTCATTCTGAAATCTCTGAAGTGATTATAATTGTCTCAACTCCAAAATTAAGCCAGCCTATCATACGATGGAAATCATTATCAAATTATGAGCTACACAATGATATAACTATTTGATAGTGTGAGCATAAAGCATAAAATCACAAAACAACTGCGATATGGACATGAGCCTCTGATCTGCACCATCTAAATAATCTGGGAGCGAATAGAAAATGCACCGCCAAAACATTATTCGTATTTTGTAGACTTTCTTTAGAAATTTGGTGCTAAGCTTGTCCAAAAACATCAAACAATGACAGCAAATCGACATAAAATCAGCTCAATTTATACTAATTTTCTGTGTAATGCGTAGCCTAAGTGTATGTCATACATCACATTGATACCGACAATACTTAACTACATGATTTTTCAGGAGGTCTTAGAGTACCAATTAGGCTCAAAACATGGATAAAACTGTCCACGTAAGTGTTGCGATTTGCAAAACTTCAGCCCACAGTCAATTATCCACTCTTTGGGAGTTGTGTATCCCGAGTTCTATATCATATTATTCATAGACATCCCTGATCACACATATTGATACTGCAGCTCTCATCAAGAAGAGAAAAGTGTTTCGGGATAGGAGAAACCCTCTCGATTTTATGGAAGATGACGATCTATTCTGAAAATATAGTTTTCCAGACGGGGAATCAGTGGCGGCTCGTGACATTTGGTCCAGGTGGGGCATAAGCCTGAAATTTTTTACATAATCAAAAATCTAGTCTAAAAGGATCTTATTTTGTAAATGAAAAGCAAAGAATATGTTAGCAACATGCTATACATGTGTAAGTCTATTTCACTGCATTTAGTTACACGGCTGAAGCAACATTTTGTCTATTCATGGACTGATCGCTGGTGCTAACCTCACATCACCTCACTCAGTAAAAAGGGAATCACAATGCATTGTCTTTGCATTGACGGTTAACCAATCAGAAGCGTTAGGGCTCTCTCTCGAGTGCCCATTCTGTGACGCATTCATCGCGTGTTAATTCTGTCTATTCGCTCTGATCGTGAAATGAACCACTCTCACGTCATCTCAATCTCGATGCTTGGGCGCGCCCATCAGTCTTGAAAACGATTGATGGATTCTACTAGCGTCACTGTCGCGCAAATGGAATAGATGTACATGAAGCATAGTTGAAATTTATGATCAAGAAAAGGAGTCTACTGCTGATGTTGCTGGTTATTTAAGTTAGACAACATTTCAATAGGTGGGGCAGTGCCTCACCTGCCCAAATGGACGAGCCGCCACTGCGGGGAATATTCAAGTTGGTAGACGATTTCGGTGAGGAATTATCGCAAAGAACTTTTAGAAATCGTCCGATTCATCCACTGCTCCTAAAATGTGTAGCTCTAGAACATGCCAGCATGTATTTGTGGAACTTTATGGTATAGACCGAACGACTGCTGGTGCAATCATAACAAAAGTAACCGAAGTGATTGCGAACAAAGTTTCTCATTATGTGAAGTAGCCTATCCATTAACAGATGCTGAATTTGCGATTCGAAGCAAAAGTTTTTCAAACTTTGCCAATTCCCAAGAGTCATAGGTGCGGTTGATGAGACTCACATAGAACTTTACAAGGCATCTATCAAAGAGTCCGAATACGCGTACGCTAATCGTAAAGGTCTGCGTTCTATAAATACGCAAATTATTTGCAACAGTGAATGAGCAATTCCACACGACTGTCAACATTTAAGTTAAAAAATGAAATTGTCGGATATTGATTGTAAACACACTTTTCATGTCAGAATTTCCACAAATGTCCGAATCTGATGTTGAATTTTACATTTGAAGTTGATTTATAGCTGAATTTTTAACTTTTTCTTCAAAATTCATTTTTTGGGAATTTACATCATCTTTTACGTGAATTTCATTATGAATTTTTTTGAATTTTTGAACAAGAGAGTTAATTATTTTTCTTTTCAACAGAAAAACTTTCAAATCAGGTCAAAAATGATAGAAAAATATGTATAGATTAATTCAATTTTTATTTTTTGCTGAGAGAGTTTACATCGTATAACACGTAAAAATGTAACGTTATTGCGCTTCACAGAGTGACTTTTTAATCTGTAGGATTATCTATTGAGCCGAATGTGGCATAATCTCATATCCTGAGTTAGCATCGGTCACTTATGATGGAACAACTGTGAAATTGATTTTCACTCGCTTCATAAATGCTGCATAGAATGTAACGTTATTACGTTTCAAGCGTAATAACGTTACACAAACTACATTTTATCATTGTAAACAGTTATCCAAGGTAACAAGAGGAGCCTCGAGAGTATCTCGACATAAACTTTGATAAATTGGAAATCCTATCGTGTGTATTTGACATCAATTTATCTAAAAAAGAATAAGTGGCCGTTTCTATGAATAACAGCGCTACATCGCACGTAAACACAAAATTCCAATTATTTTGTAGTACAGTATATGGAACAGTTTGGTATCAATTTAGCGGATAAAATAAATAAAATATGTCTTTGTGGTTTATGTAGATACTCCGAAGCTAGTATTTGCATGCTTCATTTGTTTTGCTATACTTCATGGGTGAATCAATGATAAATTAAAGTCCGTCGTAGCAAAGTTGCACGATTTGCTATGAAAATCGAGAATGGCTGCATATGAGAAAATGTCTATGAAGTGAAAGATTTGATTGAGACCATTATACCAGATAAGCAAAGTTGAAATCATATTAGCATCCTAGTTGTTAGAAATAAGTTCGTGGATTGCCCTAGCAATGGCATGTGCTGCACAGTTGAAGTCACGGAGTCAAGTCAAAATAGTCCTCGTGCGAAATGGTCTTTAATGGTCTTGATAAAACTGTCCAAGGAAGAGTCTGGAGATAAAGTGCAAATAACAGAGACGTCCTCAGCAATATCTGAAACCTGCACTTCTGTTAAATTTAAAGCGTAAAATTAATAGTCTCTGAGTTTGAAACCAGGTATAGCCTACTTCCACTGGGCAGTCAGAGACTTGGTTTTCCGACTAAAATTTTAACGGAAACATAGTTTTTGATGCTGCTGAGACCGTCTCTGTTATTCAAATTTTTTTAGACTTACCCTGGGACAGGTCCATTGAAGCCGAATTTTAGGACCACTTCGTAAAAATAGCATTTTGACAAAGAGCCAAAGTCACACTTTGCCTTCAGATTGATATCTCATTTGTCATGTGATCATGATGCTCAAACTGAGTGGGTAATTCTGCAAGTGTCCATGGAAAACGCAAGCTGTCCAAATCATGATTAAAAATGTATGTGCTTTCTTGTACGCATTTGTCACTTCTTGAAATGTAAACCACGCTGCTTTACTATCAACCGCATGTCGAGTCATTTCTCCTGAAGAAGCGAGTTGAAAACTTGAGCATTAAACAGACCATCCTGCAGACAAGAGTCTTTGGGAAATTATGCCTGTCTGAAAGAATGTTTCATCCATAAATGCAGTTTGGATGTAGGACGGTATCAGTGTTAAATTGTTGAATGGTCGACACACGTTGTTCCGCAAACTTTTGGTGAGATAAGTTGCTACCTGTGATCATGTAGGCATCATCCAAGAGTGAATCTGTCGACTTAACCGCTCTATAGTGTTCGTACAGCACATAATTTGAAATTGATCAATCAAAGTTTGAATTTAGACAACTAGTTTTATTACTAATATCGTGTACTACGCAGCAAATTACTGGCATCAATTGAAATATTTAGGGGTAGACTTAAACATATGACTGAAACATTTATGCCTGCTTGAAATTTTGTAGAGGAAAAGCGCACAGAATACTTTCGAAGTCATATGTAATGAAGTGAAAATCAAAAAACAATAAAATCAACCTGAAATGTTTCGACTGGTATTGTCAAAAGTAACCCAGCAAGTGACAATTTACAATCAAACAGTTGCAATTCTGATGACAGATCAGCCTCGGTCTGGTCAATCACACGATTACCAGGGCAAACGAAGATTGATCACGTCATCCTTTTGTTTACACAGATCTGGACAGTCATGCTTAATATAAAGTGCTTCAAGAATGCGCAAATTGCGATCGTTGTAGGCACGGCACACTATCTGAAACTTGAAACTTGCTCAAAGGGTCATCAAGAGTATTGTCACAGCTTAGCTCACGCTCGGTAATGGCAGAGCGAGAAATGCCCGAGCGACCGTCATAAAACCACTTGGGCATATGCTCCCTTGATCGGACAGTCAGAGGGCGCGACGTCCTTCGAATATAGGTTGATCCACAACCACAGCGAAAAGAACATATGATAGAGGACGTGGTGGCAGCTGGCAGACGCTCTTTAGGAGAAGCAACGATAATGCAATTAGTCTTGAACATCAAGACGGGCTTGGCTGCAGGAGCAAACTTGGCCAGCAATTCATTGATAGATTCTCGGATGAAAAAACTAGATTTGTCACCGTAGAAAGGCAAATTGATGTAAACAGCTTTGCATTTCATGGTGGCAACAGAAACGTTATTGATGCTGGTAACTTTATATCTATCGATGAAATGCTCAGGATATGCATTAGACTTTAAAGTGGCGCGAACAGTGCTGAGCTCTTGGGCTAGCAAATCAGCAGAACAAATACGATGTGTGCGAATAAACAGAGAACGAACAAGATCTCTTCTATATGCAATAGGCACAAAACTGAAAACTCATGTAAATACCAGAAAAAGTAGGTTTGAGGTACACTGTTGTACAAAGCTTTCCATTAGAAATGTTGGACAGACACATCAAGAAGTGATAATATACCATGCTCTTCACATTCACACGTAAAGTTTATTTGTGAATGAAAACTATTAAAAAGGTCAAGTAAGAATTCAACACAAGCAGATAACATGAACATCATGATGTCTCTGAAATGCCGAGTTTTGTATTACGGTTTTAGTTCTTAACTATTTTGAATTAGATGTGTCTACAAGAACTCATACAATCAATTTGAATGGCGAGGGAAAACTTGCATTCATCTACTATTTCCCAAGATAGAGCATTTTCAAAATAACTGAAAGAAAAATGCGTTCATCACTACTGCCTACTTTTATCAGTAGTACGACAGGAACATCTCACCATTCACCTGAAAAACCGCGAGCAAGCATGGGAGAACTTCAAAGTGTTGTATTGAGGCTAACTGGAGCATGTGAAGCCGTAATAAATTTCACTTCAGCCAAATGTAAATCCGGATTTCGTGCGTGTAACGTTATTACGCTTCAGCTGTAACGTTATTACGCTTCCTTTGTTAAGATTGCTACTAGAGGAATGCGGGAATTCAATTCCAACAACGTCTGTGATGTTGATATGATCTTAAACTTTCATTTCATGCAATAATGGCATCGAACAAATCTTTCAATTTGCAGACTTTTTCACATAAGCAACGACTCTTCGATTTTCATGTCGATTCGTGTAACGTTATTACGTTTGACATTAAATAATTATTGCGTCACAAGGAAAGAATGGTAAAGCAAATAAAGCATGCAAACATTAATTTCAGGGAATCTGCTAGCCATTCTGTCCGGTAGATCGATGCCAATCTGGCAACATCTACTACAAAAATGTTATTGAAATGTAATAAATGCGTGCGATATAACGTTATTACGCATGGAATTGCTCGAATATATATTACTAAATGTGGTCGCGCGTTGGGGTGGATTACGATGTCGATTAATATCTTTGTTTATACTCCATCCCCCTGGGTACATCTTGATAAGACCAGATGAAAGATCTTGGTGTTAACTTTATTTTTTTCTTTAAATTTGAATATAATAACTTCGATCAACTTTGTGGCACTTTTCCTGTATAAAGGTGCCTGCACACGAGACAGTGAAATTGCGACAACAGTAGTTATATTACCCAATCACAAAGCGTCTTTTTTCTTTCCGCGTCAGCAGTCTGAGAGACTCCAGACAATTTTGTCTCTACATGTAAACAGCCTCGTAATAATCCCGACCTATTTTATCTGACCTTCAGTTATTCTGTCATAGTGTAATGGGACACGTAACTAAATTTGCGGAGGCAATTGAGGATTGTCCGACAGAATGAATCACTTATCAGTCGTCCGTATATCATCGGCTGTCTGACATCGCCAAATGAGATAGAGCAGTGGTCTATCTGAATGGAAGTGTCTGAAGGTGAGATGGAAAAAAAAGTGTGGAAGCCCTCAGAAGTAGAGTGTTTGATAGAACAATACAGGGAAAATCCCTGTTTGTGGGATATCAAAACGGAAGAGTATCGAAACCGATTGAAAAAAGACGATGTTCTGTCCAACATCGCTACAACATTCGGTACTTCTTCATCAGAGATTGTGCGAAAACTACATAATTTAAGGAGCCAATTTTCAACCGAGTTCCAGAAACAGAAGATGGTAAAATCAGGAGGTGCTGCTGCTCCAACATCGAAGTGGCAATATTTTTCACGCCTTGAATTTCTTCGCGATGGAGTGGAAGCAAGGAAGTCAACATCAAATTTATCGACGATAAGTAGGCCTAGATGTCATAACAACAAATTTACATAAGCTTTTATTATTCTACCTTAATTTCATAGTCATAACTTTTTTCAATACTATTTCCTTGGTTAACCTTGACTTAATGAATACCGGTAGGCCTACATGCGTACATGTATCATAATTAATTAACACTCCGCACTATTTTTTCTTTCCCATCATGTTTGGATCGCAAAAAATATGAAAAGAATAAGATGGCTATATTAACTTGCAGTGATCAATGATCATATATTCATAGTCGCAATACATTTGGGCCTAGAATATATATAACACGTAAATAAAGACGTCATAAAACTTACATTCCTACATGCTTCCATACCAATATGTTTATATTTCAGTATAGCGATATATACATGCACGTGTAATATATTAAAGTGTATTTATGTATAGTAAGTTTCATCGTTGGCCATATAGTATTTTGTGATTTGCTTTAAGAAATAAAAGAAAACAAGGCCAATAAATAGTATGTTATTCTGACAATATTTCGATTTTCTCATCATCAACTCATATGAATTTCTTTATTTTTAATACTTGTATATTAGTATTACATGTATTATTAATGTTGCTTTTATCATTATTATTACATACGTTGCTTCTATTTAAAAGTATATTTTTGTACATATTGTCATGTGTCAATACATGCAACGAAGTATACGATCAAATAAACATGTAAAGTAATAAGATGTATCGCATCTAACACAGACTACATACATGTACAATATACATGTACGAGTATGTACAGGTATGCCTAAGTGTAGATATTCGCTACTGTTTCATTTTCAGGTGAACAATACATCAGTAACAAAGGAAGTGTGTGAGGATGTTCAAGGAAAATCTTCGGAAGGTAGTGGTCAGTCAAAGAAGAAACGGCGAAGAGAGGAATGCGATTCTGAGCTTATGGAGAAGGCTAAACGCGTGCTCTGTTCTGAGCCAGATGAATTCGACATTTTCGGTACATTTATCGCTTCCGAATTAAGAGGTCGTCATCCATGTGCAAGAGCAGCTCTAAATAAGAAGTTATTGCTAACTATAACGGAGGTACCTGACCTTATTGATGCCTCTACATCAACTTCGAAACAATTTCCTGATCTGAATACATCATTATCGAATGTGTATTCGTTCTTGAGCGATTTTGATTATCCTGAAAATTTTTAACAATAAGAAATGTGACAAGGAAATGTATTGTTTTTCTGAAGGTCGGAATGTGGGAATTAGGCCTAATGATGTGTTTAATGAATATGCGTAACATAGATGTAAATGTCGGCTACATGTGAATAATTTCATTTTTTTACATGCGTTAACATATATTTACAAAGATTATTAACACGTACGTCGTATATACATGTAGTATATAGTATACCAATGAAATGATAACTTTGTTTAAATTATAATGATAATGACACATTACATATACACATGTATCTCACTTTAATAACTATTCCATATTCATTGGTCAAGTAGATTATTATTGTAAGTAGAAAGTATAATAGAATAAACATCGGTGGTATCGATACAACAGTTCATACAAAAATAAAATCAATTGAAGACTTTCTTTTTAACAACAGATACATGTACATGTATATCAAATGGATCATACGAATTTATACTGCCACGACAATTCACCACAAGGTGACACAAAGTAGTTCTTCAGTTCTTCACGAATAGCTGATGCTTCATTTGAGTATCTGTTGCCGCCTTGAGAATCAAGGGACAGGAAACTGGAGGTTGGCTGTGGTTCATCCCGCCAAGTAGCCGGAATCAGACTACCGTCCTCGTCAAAGTGATCCACTAAACCAGATTTCTTCAAATGCGACGGTTTTGAAAGGAGAAAATTGTGGAGAGTACATGCCGCCATAACTATTGACTCACATTTCTCGGGATTCAGAAGTAGGGGCCTTCTGAAAACCCTGAAAACTTGACTCAATAAACCAAAAGCGGTCTCCACGCATCTCCGTGAGCGAGACAAACGGTAATTAAATATACGGTTTTGAGCTGGTTGATTACGAAATGGATACGGTTTCATAATATTCGTACGAAGAGGAAATGCGTCATCAGCAACAATTAGATAAGGTACAGGCATTGTACCTTCCGGGAACACTCCTTCTCTGGCAATTGTAATTCCTCACTTTCCAAAACTTTGGCAAGTGAGCATCGCGAAAACACGCCATCGTCAGATATGCGGCCATTGCAACCGCAATCGATATAAATAAATCAATAGTTCGCGTCAACCAAAGCCAGCAACACAACACTATGCTCATGTTTATAGTTATAATAATAACTACCAGAATTGTATGGGGCCTGCATGACAATGTGCCTCCCATACAGAGAGCCAATACAATGTGGGAAATTCCATTTTTGAAAATAGTCTTTCGATGTTTCCAACCAATCCTCGGGAGACTTGTGCATCTGTATGTAGAAAAACATTTTATTATTAGGTATTTATATATTCCCAAGTACTTAAACATCTTACCGCCAAGTTATTTTCCTTTAAAGATTTATATATCGCTAGGCAAACCTCAGGAATGAACCTCGAAATCGTACATTGTGACATGCGAAAGAGGTAAGCCAACGAAGAGTAGGAATCGCCTATAAACAAATAGGAACACCAATTACATGTACTTCGGCAAAAGTTAACTAACTCGTAAGCAGTAATCCCATCCCAGGCGCAAGTGCAAAATGAGGAGCAATGAGTCATCATGCTGACTCAGCCCCCCTCTGGAAGGAAGGGAGTTCGCCAAGGATGTGATGGAAGGATGGGTCCGAGAGGAGAAAACTGTTCCCTACCCCCCCTCTGGAAGGAAGGAAGGAGTTTTCCAGCAAGGGATGGGAAGGAAGGTGATAGGAATGTGGGAGGGATAGAGTGAGAAAAGGGTGGGTGTTGGTGGTTTTGGGATGAGAAAGGCTGGAAATCGTCATGAAGGAGGGTTCGGATGGGAAATTGGAGTTTAGATTTGGAATCTGCGTGAAATTTTGGGTGGGGAAGAAAGGCAGGAGGAGTCTTCCTGAGAGGCAAGGGGTGGAACGTCAGAGTTGCAAAAGGCAGGTTTTGGATGTTTTGGGATGAGAAAAGTCGTTTTTCGACATGAAGGAGTGCTCGGATGGGAAAACAGAGTGCAAATTCGGACGTTTTGGCCAATGTTGGGTCTAGGAACTTCTTTCCAGCTCAATCGGAGAGAAAAAGTTCTGACCCCGCCACGGCAGCGATCTTCCAACTTTGGTTGTAGGGATCGTAGAAAGTCGTGCAATAGCTCGTTTGAAAGCTGGGAGTGAGACAAATTCAGTGGAAAACACGGCTTGTTCCTATATGCCTTCGTTTAGATGTGAGACGGCATTGAAAATTTTGGACATTGGCGAAAAAACGACAAGAGTTAGAATTTTTACGAAAACGGCTCTAGCGGGTGAACCAAGCCTCGGACGGGAAAACAGAGACCAGATTTGGAATCAGCGTGCCATTCTGCATCTAGAGGGTGAGTTTCAAGTCAATCGGAGAGGAAAAGTTGAAAAGTTGGGTCTCCACATGAGATTTTTTCCTGAAAATGTTAAATTATAGCCACTTTGGTGGTCAATAGTGGAGGATTGGAAGTGAATGAAGAGCTCGGGTTTCTTTTAGGGGCAAGATCGCACTTTGTTCTCTAGGATCCTATCTTTTCAGATGCGTGGAAGGTTGCGTTTCCGAATGAGAGCCTGTTAAAAATCGAGTTTTTGCGCATTTTCCAAGCATTTACGTCATCAGCTGATTGCCACAAACTATATAAGCGGGGAACCGACAGTGACTTTTCATTAAGACGAGAGCGATTGTCAAAGGTAGGTCGTCTCTCTGAGCTCCGATGATAGCTTCGGACATTCCAAATTTTGGGTTTCTGTAAGAACCGACTTAGAAAGTTCATTGCTGATATCAGCTAAGGCGTCAGACTTAAAGGTTCGCCAGCAGATGGCCTTCGCCTCCAGGCCATAAAAGACTCCAAAACTTTAAAAGCTTGTAACTTGCTTCTACAAGTCCGTTTGACTTGATTCAAAAAAGGTTCGGTGGCTATTGACCTGCCCTAAGTAATAAACTACTTATAAAATTTCATTAGTAGTACTAAAAAGTTGAAAAATTTAAATTCACTAGTTTTGGAGGTTTTCTGGGGTTTTCGACCCTGCTGAAGTCAACTAAAGGATTTTTAATGATGTCTGAGCCAGTCTTCTCATGTCTTACCATGATACAAGCGAGAAAGACACGGAGAGTTTTGCTGTAATATTCCACTGACAGGGTGTTCCTTCGGGACGGCGGATGATGCCGTAGTGATAAGTGTGGCAAGGGAGTGTGTCATATTTTAGACCGAAACCGCTGGGGCGACTCATGCTGGGCATTTGACACAGTTCTCAACGTAGCACTTTGAACGCCAATCGGTTGAGTCTTAGCTATCTTGTCATGGGTGGCATCCAAACATCTCCATTGCAAAACGCTGGTGAGTTACGGCTCGCTATCAAGCTGACTTGGGATGTTTCCTCTTGTAAATAACTCCACCGGTTTTTATGTCAAAATCGGGGCCCGGATACCATCACAGTGCGATTGACATGACGCACGCTCTGTCCGCCCGAGGTTGGATTTGTGGGTCGAGGCCTTGGAGCTGGGATAAGATCCCCTCTGAGTAATGCCTGTAACGGATTCAAGAGCTTAACACCTAAACGGTTGCTGGCTTGCTATCAGGCCTTTGTGAAATCTCGTCTAGCCTCAGTAACTCAGGTTTGGCAACGTCTATCGTTTGTCATTGTAACTTGGTAAAAATGAGACGGTTACTGCAGGCATTGACGTCAAAAATTTTCGCGTCATAGGGGAACCCGTCTTTGTGCTGGGCGTTGGTAACTGAAAGCACAGTGACTGTCAATGCCCATACATGGTATAAGCGTCGTTGTCAAGTCAAAAGCATGACTAAATTTAGAAAGAGCAAGGCATGGCTTTGTGTCAGAGGGGTACACAAACCGCCAACTCTCATTTAATTTCATTTCAATCAGGCAGACACCGAACACTCTGGTCAGCTCTCCTGACAGGACTCGGTTGAAGCCGAGAAATTTATTTCAAGAGTTTCAGCGGGCTGAAGAGCGAGAAAAGATTTTTAATAATCTTGCTCGCATAGGCGCATCTGATTGCGGCGATGATGATGATAGGACTCAGTGGGGCTATATACCACCCCCAAGTAGTCAGTTAGTAGCAGTAGAGGTCGATGCTGCTACCATAGAGAGAATTAAAGACTCTCTCAGCAGAATCGGCCTAAAGTAAGGTGGCTGATTACAATCCCGAGAACGTCCCATGAGCCCTCTTAAGGGCTACCTTCTAATGCAGCTAAAGCGGTCCCAAGCCCGCCACATATCTTTGGATATGGAATGCAGAGAGGAAGAATAAATGATGAAATGGAATGAAGGGAAGCCAAACTTGCACCACATGCAACACATCACAGACTTCTCTCTTCGCTATTGAACAAGCTCTTGTGAGTGTCGTCAGAAAGTGTATCAAGTTGTACAAAAGTTTTTACTGTCACACAGGTTGATAAAGTGAAAAAAGGAATCTTCATCTAAATTAGAATCATTCTGATTGGTTGTTGAAGAATTCATTGTTGAAAAAACATATAAGTCAGAAAATTGAAACACTTCTCATTCTCATCTATCTCATGATGGAAGGTACATCTCCCGCCTTAGAGATCTTTGACAAAATATTTGAAGTCATTGACGAGTGGGATGAAGACAAGTGTGAACAAGAGGAGGAGTCCCGCAAGAAAGTCGTCATTGAAAAAGTTGTGTAGACTGATGGTGAATTCACGCCAAAAACGATGCGTGTTAGAAAAGTGCCCGACGATCCAAAACGGCCAAGGTGTTATAAAGTGTACAGTGACTTAGAGGTTATTCCGCTTGACTTCTGCTCGCTGTAAAGTATATGTGATTCAATTATAAATAAACCTACATACTACATGTCTTTGTTTTGCAATGTATTTATCTTGAAATGGAAATAAATGGAAGAATTTAGATATGGGGTTAGTTAACACATTTAGTATCGATCAACTTTTCTATCAAAAGGGATCACGCCATTAGAGAAGATAGAAAATGATTTTGTATACGTGTGGTGTAAGAGTGACAAGCAGAACTCATGGCTCATTCTCAGATAACGTTGCTTTAATTGATTCACCTAAAATTATTTTTCATATGTTGAATGATTTCTAGTAACTGTGTTAAGTGTCTAGATGATAGATATCTTATGCTAACAATAGCTCCCAATCGACACTATGCTTGCTTGATGATCCTCTCGAAGCCATATAGTTTATATGAAGGAAAAACAACACTGTCATGATACACATTTATTAAAAAGAAATAAAGGCAATACGTTTTGTAATAAGACGGTACATGACGTCTACTAAGTCAAACTCTTCTTGATTGCGGGGCTGACTAGAAGGAGAGAAGAGGTCTAGCCAGCTCCGGAGAGTCTCAACACACCGCTCCATCATGACGTCCTTTGGAGACACACTCAGGAAGGCCGCCCTGATTGTATCAGTACTGTCCTCTTCATCGTCGGAAATGATGATGATCTCCTCATCCAACTGCAGCGGCTCGACCTCACCATCGTAAATGGTTTTCACTTGCCTCTTGCGTGGGGCATTGGGCATGAGTAAAGCATAGGTGTTCGGTGGTGTATCGATTTTAATGATATTATGAGAAAATGGTCATTGCACCGCACTTATATAGATTCTCTCTCTCTCCCTGCTTCGCACTCTCTCATTGGACGACAGCCATTTATCAATCACACTGCATCATTCTCATATATAGAGAAGAGTGTTTTGCATTTCACTATCATAATAATGTCCGACACAGAGGAAACATTTACACCTCTTGCTAGCTCAACTCCTACGAAGAAGGAAGTTGAGAGAAAGTTTCAACAAAAAGAGGAAGAGGAAGAGAGACAAATGATTGAAGGCTGCATGCAGCTCACTCTACAAACGGTTGAGAATGAGCTTTTCATAAACGAGGCTGACTTTCAGGAGTGAAAAGCCCGTTGATGAGACCAGAGAATGCCCCAAACGGTCTTTATGAGACCATTGCCTTAACGGCCACCTAATCAAGAAAGAAAAGACATTGACTGCGCCACACGCAACATTAGTGGTTTGATGTTATCTGACGAAAAAGAAGTGTTAAGATAGTACGACCACCAATGAACTGAATAGGATTACCACTGTCATCATGGATACCAAATTTGCAATGGGATAATCGTGATACATTGACTGGAATGTATACCTTGTTCAGGAACTCCCTGTGCATGGTCACACCAAAGTCGCCACTGTCAATAGGAATACATCTTAAAAGGGGAACCATTTGACCACCAACTTGTTTTGAATGGATAAAGTTAGTGTAAATGTAAAAGTGATTGATATTCATATGGAGCAAGGATGTTGAGCCACAGTACTTCTCGTCGTAGAATTTGTCACGTTTGAATCCTAAAATCATTGTCAACTCTTTTGAAATATGAATGACCGTTTTACCATGTACACTGATACAGAAGGTATTTTCTTTAGGATCATAGTCAAAATGATATGAGTGTAGATTTGATACACCCTTGGTCAAGTATGTACAAACATCACAGCCATTGCTTTAATGCTTTGGAGGTATCGGTAACTTTTCATTTGGCTTCCATGTAAGACTGGGACGTAAAACAGGGTCTGTGCGTTTGAAATAAAGGACCATTCGACAATCGGATTGCTATTCAGATGCTATTTTCACATTCCTCCATTCATGGTATGACCATAAGACGTCTGTATTTAAAGAGAGCAAATCGCGAAATTTAGAATTGATGTGAACAAATCCAATGTGTGAATGCTCATAATCATTTCGGAACTCAATCCTTGCTTTATTGTGTACTCGAGTGATGGACATAGATAATCCATTTATTTCATTTACCTGTTTGATCAAGTCATCTACAGTACCAGATTTAAAAAGCACAAAGCTGTCATGCATGCGATCAAGGGGAAGAAGAGTAATATTACATTTTTTCCTGTGCCAATTTGGATATTTCTTAATCTGCTTTGATACTTTCATGGACACCTGAGCTCTCAAAGGGAAGGCACCGCCTCCTTTTACTTCTGCAAATTTTGCAATAGGTAGAAAGAAACGTGATTTAAGATTCAATATCTTTTGCAGAGGTCCACTCACATAAAATCCATGGGAAATAGTAGTCGGTCTCATGTAGAGTGTAACTTTATGTAGATTTGGATCCATCTGCCAGAACCATAGATCCTTCGCCAAATCATTCATAACATTCAATAGGCGTTGAATTTTCACATAATAGTATGATTGCTCTAAACGATGACGGAGTGATGGGTTTGTAGGTTGTTTCCATTTCAGGGTTGAAGCATTTTTTGCAATGGGTATGTCTGTATCTGCAGTGATAATTAAAGTAGGGCCATTTACAATCTCATCAACAGCTCGCTTTCCCCGACGGGTGTTTACTGTAGGAATAGAATTCCACTCTGCTGCATATTCATTCAAGTTTTAGGTATGTACTTTATCATTTCGCTCTAGTTTTGGAAAGTACAAGTCTTGATTCGTTGCAGTGCCTAATGTAATCTCTTCATTTGCAATGGTTCCTATATTATTCACATAGCTCAAATCTTGCAGGGCCACTTCCCAATCACCATGTAAGTCAATCGGCTGCGTTAAATCAGTCTCAAACTCGGCAGTTGTATTTTCATATCGCTCAGGTTGAGCATTGCTGGGAAACACTGCTGTAAACTCCATGTTAAAGTATCAACATATAGCGTCGTTTGCTTAGGCGTTATGTCGCATGACATAGCGAACTGCTGCTTTCAATCTATTCACAGTAGGTACTTTCTGTCGTCCTAGGAATTTGGTTAAGAGTGATTGCCCTTTCACATAATGTACTCCCTTAAGTATGCTTGTACCACCTTCTTTCATATTGCGATAGTTGATACAACCAAATATGACTTCATATCTTGGTCTTCTGCGTTTAAAATCTGCAAGGGTATGAAATATTTAGCGTTTTATTGATGAGCTCACACGGAAGCTATTTTTTAATTCCATTGCAATGCGACGTACAGGATTGATCAAATCGATGCCGCCTACAGGCGATCGCTTAAAGCCATTCGCTGACGTAAAATCTGAAGTTTGTAAGCATGAGTTTGCCAAGGATCGGCTATGCCGGAAAGAATTACATCTTCAATAGGTCTTGCTGCATGAATAGGTGATTTGATGAGACGAACTGCATCATCTAATCCTTGTCCTGCTAATGTCACTATTGCAAATGATAATATGATGATGAATCTTAACATGACTTCGTCCATTTCCTATGAATGCTTTGCTTAAACGAGAAGACTAAGCAAACGTTTTGCTATGTGTGAAACTAACCATGATTGCCAAGCTCTCTTCTCAGTGTCACTTTACATGGAAGGCTCGACGCATTACCTTTTACGATATACGCTAAAATAAGTTTATCCCCTTTTCAAATGGATAAACTCCACGATGCTTTACATATCATGCATCATCCAATGTACTATGTCCCTCTAGGTGGACGTCTGTTCATTATTCGACGAGATTTCATTGCTCTTCATGGTCAATATGGTGCTATACATTTTACATGCTCAAGTTGGAACAAGTATAGAGAACGTATACATCCTCGCATAATGACTTACCTTCAACAAACCAACACTCATAAGCATGAATGTGACAAGTGAACAATGTCTTCTTATCTCTACCTATTCATGTTTGATGACTAAATACAACATATTCAATCACATCATCTACTTTTCCATTGAAGTATAATAAAGAAAACAAATTTTAATCGTACATATTTATTGAAGGCTTTTATAAAAGTTACGAATGCGCTTTTCATTGACAAGGTTATCATGTGAAAAATGTTTACAAATGTCATGTAAAGAGTCATAATGTAGTCGTTGCATTACAAAGTGGAGGGCATAGGCTCCACATGTTGAAGACAAGGGATGTTGATAGGCCAAGGCATTGCGAATCCATTTTCGTGAATGTCGGTTCATGAAGCGTGTGACATAATCACAGTTTGGTAAGGCCAATGAATCAAAGATTTCACCGCAAAAGTTTTTATCAATAAACAAAACTTTCCAGTGTTTGCCGGGTAAGTGTGCTGTATCAGTATTCATGATAATGAATGAGGGTGGTTTTGGTAAAACTGTGGGCATATTATTAATGGAAAACACACCTCGAAATGCTGCAACAGTGCGTTCATCACCATGTTCTTGAACGACTCTCTCTAGCTCTGCATCAGATAACCAACTCATTAACTTGTATAAGAAGCGGAAACGTCACGTAGTCTGTTAATTTGAATGGTGGAATCGAACACAGCATAGATGAGTACATTGACTGTTTTCGTCAAATCTTTTTCAAAAAAGAATTCTAGTTTAAGACCCTTCGTGGCAGTGCCCGGACGATAAGAAGCACCTGCTTCATTGTTTGCTGTCAAATCAAATGCATAAAGTGTATAACTTCTAGCAAATTCACCATAGGTCAAACCATTGGTGTCATTAGTATTCCAGTATCTAAAGGTCTCCATAGTATTTTGATATGAGCGAGAATAATGTCCATTAGCGAAGTCTGGACAAAAAGGAGTACCAGGAATGCAATCAGTATCGCGATACAATCCGATTTGATTTAAACCAAAGTGCTCAAAGTTGAGGGGATTCTTTGACATATTACCATTGTATGCATCATTCGCAATCAATCCAACAATTATCATTTTTGGTGATTGTATAGGAAACAAACTATCTTTAACAAAGCTCTTTTGCGCACGAGGAATGGTTAAACTATGGATCTCAGTATGATTTATATCATAAAGAGCATCATACTTCTTCAAACCCATCTCGTGACCATTAATCACCGAAAGATTCACTGTCATTCGTCGCACATAAAGTCTAACACTTTCAAACACAATCTTAAATTCAGTCTTTGCTCCATAAGAATTCAATACAAATTTAGGATCGTTCGGCAAGAGATGAACTCGCATGTCTACTTTTGACATTAAGAAACGTGATTGACGGAAAAAGTCCAAGTATAGGGCACCATATAATTCACACACCCTGCTTTCTGCAGTCCACTTTTCACGAGTGACAAATCCCTTGTTTTTGTCACTATCAAATTTACCAGCTTCATCTTTACACCAACCCATAACAGCCATGTGACTCTTTTGTGCTTGTGGCTGGAACTGCATGACTGTTGAAAAATAACCGAGATAGTTATAACTGTGTTGACCACCTTCAACCCGAGTTTCACCAATGGTCAATGATACATCCTTGAAGAGCGTTGCTATTGCCAAGTTATTCACGGCTACTTTGTCCTTGTCGTCAAGGTTTGTACCGTCCTTATTTACTATCTTAAACTTAACATGTAGATTGATGTCATTTACATCGATGTACTCAGCATCATTTCCTGGTATTAAAAACTCAATGACACTACCAGAATCGATACTTGTCTGTGGATAACGAATGGATACATAATTTCTAATGATATCCGTCTGTATTGGTGTTCTATCAAATAAGCAAATGGATGAGGTTTTACATTCCATAATTAAAACAGTCCACGTCGTCTGCGTTTGCTAGGAGGTATACGAGATGCTCTTCGCTTACGTTTGCCTGAAGCAGATAGTGGATTGACATGACTGATGACAGACCTGATACCAGCCTTACCGACATTCTTCAAACGCTGTATTCCATGACGCTTTAGCGATTCACGAATCGGCAATCTTCCTGAAAGCGCATCACTTGCTACATCTGCTGCTAATCCTACAGCTTCCTTTAAAGCTGATTTTCCCACATTTGCGATAGTGGGGAACATCATACCTTTGACAGCACCCAATAGACTACCCCCTTTTTGATGTCTCGATCCAGCATAAACGGGAAAGCCAGCTCCATGACTAGCATAGGAGGGGGCAGAATATAACGTAGCAGTTTGATCCATAGGTATTTATTTATTTATGTTTACACAATTCATTACTTTGCTTAGGAATGTTGACTAACACGATAAAGGTCAGAATGACGAATCCAACTGTTCATTGAATTTGGATAGCCAGCCCATTTCACCAGGCTCCACTTTTCCCCTTGTCGCATTTGGCGACGAAGCATCTTTTCAACCATGTAGTCATCATCTTCTTTGGTGATGGGCGTTATCTCATGACGATAAAAACTCCATTCAATCTCTTCACCATGATAATCACGAAGCTTGTAGGTAGTGGGCTTGAATTTCTTGTTAACCTCAGAGACAGTAAATATTTCTTCCGTCCAATTGGGAAGATATCCTTTCACAAACACGCTTTTCACCTTGGAAATGCGAACTTTGTCACCAACCTGAATGTCACGTTACCGTGTGATGGTTGCTTGCGTCTAGCATTGATTTCACGGATTGTATCCACCATGTCTGGAGTTATGTCAGCAGGTTTGTGACCAATCATACGATGAACTGAATGATTGTAAGCGTGTACAGTATCTTGTAATACCGCCGTCCACTTTTGTGTTACTTTTGCAGTGAAATAGCGCTATAGACAAGTTTTCAGCGTACGATTAAAGCGTTCGACCACTGCAGCCTTGTATGCACTTTTCACACTAAACAGCTCAATGTTGTGTTCGCGAAATAAAGCACGCACATGTCTGTTTTCAAACTCTTTCCCTTGATCAGTCTGAATACGTGTGGGAATGCGTCCTTCACTGAAAATATTTTGGAAAGCCTCGGCCACTTCTTCACCACGCTTTGTCTTGAGTGGTTGAACCGAAGCATAACGAGAAAGTAAGTCAATGACAGAAGGAGAAAGCGATGGCCTTTAATCTTTTTATCTAATAAAGAAACATCAGCCAAATCTGCTTGCCATTGTTCATCAATATCATGAACGATATAAGAACGGGTAGGATAACGTTTTCGAGCTTGTGTGTGCAATGTATATGCAGGTTGAGTTTTTAACCATCTCTTCACTTGTTTCTGTGAATAACCACTTGCTTGTGACAACTTTTTCACTGAAGCATAACCTGCATAATGCCTAGGGTTATAGTAAATTGATTTCAGATGTTCATCCATCGTCTATTAAGAGGGATCGTTTATTTGCCGCAAAGTATCAGTCTTTTTCTCCGCTAGGTTTTGCGTTTGTGTTTGAGACCTGCTTTTGCTACTTTTTTGAGCCGTCTTGTATGAATCACTTTTACAACATGTACTTAAGCAGTTCAATGACACATGAATGTTTGGCAACTCTGAACATGGGATGCAACATAGCTTCTTCATTAAAAGTCTGTGATAAAATCAAATGATGGATAACGTGTTGAAGGTTTTGGTATACGCTTCGGCAACTTCTCGGGTGTTTTCAAAGTTTGCTTGATTCTCTTCTTAGGTCTCTCTACACTTTGCAACTTTCTCTTCCTAGGTGTAGATACATTTTCCATTTCCTGCAAGATATCACGTCCAAGAATTGCCTTTGGAACATTGAATTTCTTCATACTTTTTAAAAAGAACTCCCATCCTGTAGGTGTAAAGTGACGACGACGATCACGAACAGCATGATTAATTAAATCTTCCACTCTTGAGTCCCTAATGACTGCACCATCATCACCTACCACTTCACCTCGTTGTGTGATTTTCAAGTTGGGTTCGAGACTTTGATATAAGCTCAGTGCGCGATTGCGATAGGGTTTGGGTGAACCAAACGAAAGATCATTGCGAATTTTTTCTTTCAATTGTTTCATTTCTTCTAAAGTAAAACTCTGCTTTATCAAACGATCATATGGATTTTTACTTTGTACAGCTTCTTGTTCATATTGCTGATTAAGCTGTGACATTTGATTTACCCAAGGTTGATGAACACTCTGCATTGTAGTCAGATGTATATATTCTTCTTGTGGAATAGCAATCATTCGTTGAAAACCACTCATAACAATTCATATATGATCATGGGTTTCTCAAAGAGATGACTGCGTAAGCGATAATCCTCAGGACACTCCTGGGTAAAGTCCAAAAATAAATAATTATAGGGTTTTTCCGTAGCAGCCTCAAATACTTCAATCAAGGCCTTTGACTTGCGAGGAAGAACTTGTCGAGATAGGAATTCAACTTGACTTTTATCGCGAGGATTTTTAAAGATGATGTAGTAATGCGTGTTTAGACTTCGAGTCCGTGCTTCCTTTCCACTTGGAAAAAGATTTTGCATAATAAAAATGATAAAGCATGGTTTGTGATGAGCAGCCTTGGTAAACATAGCAGTTACTTCTTGTGAGTTCTTACTCTCATTAAGTAAATCATCAAGAATGATAATATCATAGGGTTGAATATCAGCAGTGCTGATAATCCCCAGTTGAACCAAGTAACCCTTACCAACCAATTCACGATGTAAGTTATGTTGATAAATTCCATAGCACCAAACAACGCGATTCGCTATGCAGTCAAAAATCTCATTACGACGCTCCAACAATTGCAGTGTTAAATGTGTCTTCCTACTATGAGAGGGTCCTGCGATACACATAGTGCGATTACAGCGTAAACGGAAATCCATGTTGATTTTGATGAAGAGTCACACCATTTAATTTAGTATCTATCCATTAATGGCTTTATTCGCGAGAGCACCAGCTAATCCTCCCAAAGCAGGACCGGCAGCTGCCATGATGATAGGCGCTAAAAGTGGTAAGAAGCCACCGCGCTGTGATAATAGTTTGCGCTTTGTAGGAATCGATGTTTTTGGATTGCTCAAGGTGCGAAGAACTTTTTACCATGCCTGGCAATTGCATTGGCCTTTTTGCTATTTAATGTCATATAACGCACTTTTCGTATTTCCGCACACATTTTACGAATGAAGGCATCGTTTGCCAGCTTCATTGCCTCACATCGATGAGATGGTTTTAATTTTAATAAGCGACGAAGAGTGAGACAGAACTTTTTGTTTGCATTTGATTGACACTTTTGTCTGCGCGAACGGTGAGATGAACGACATCTAGCCATTTTTACAGGTGGATGTTAGAGTGTTCTTTGCTTAAACACGACAGCAGCATCGAAACATCACCGTCGTAAACGCAATGAAATAGAGGAAAACAATGAGTACAGCACTAGTAAAAAGCAATACACTGAGAACAGCCACAGTACCAGTAGGATAGTCAGAAGCAGATACATGTGTGGATGGCTGTAATGTATCATTCAGTGAGGTACTATAGTTCAATGGAAACAGTTCAGCTGTGTCGTTTGCTGATATGTTATGAGCCAGACATGAACAATCTGTTTGTATGACGATGCTTGTAAAGTTTAATGCCTTTGCATCAATTGTGCTTAAGTGGAAAAGGCTTCCCATAAGCAACGTGTAGAATACATAACTCCAAGCAAGGTAATGAAAGAATACCATGATGTAACAGTGATGAAAGTGTATTCGTAAACTGCTTTGGTTTAAAATTATAAGATAGCATATAGTCAACAACTTCACAGTTTGCGTGAATGATGATAGCATTACTCAAACGATGTATCATCTCTCTACAATCACTGGATGATAATAGTTTTTCCAACACAAGAATCCACTGCCTTGTAAAATCATGCTTTCTCTTTTCAATGAGACGGTGATACAGTGGTGTCATGGTCATAGATGACTGTTCTAAAATCGGCAAGGATTGCATCAACATCATTTATATACATTGACTGTTGAAATTACTTCTTGATCACAGATGGGGCACAACATAGTTTCCAAGGCTACATAGCACGTAGAACACATAACAGCATGACAACATGATAAAAAGAGAAGGGACCGCTCCCTTTTAAAACACTCAACGCAGTTCCGTTCACATAATAATTTAAACGTCTCTTCTTCCAATTTCTTTCTGAAGTCACTTTTATTGGTAGAGTTACTTAACAAATCAGTTGCAAATGTCACTTTTTTCTTGTTCACTCCAGATCGCTCCAATTTCACCCTCCTATTTTCACTATCATTACATTGCAGCATGGAAAAATCCTCTATCCATCTTCGATCCAAATGATGATTCACAGCATGCTCATCTAGATCCATTAGTCTTTCAACTGAAGCGCCAGCTCTAATATTTTCATTTACATTTGTAACACTTTCTATAGCCTTCAACGAATAACCAAGCTCTCTTGCTACAAACCATAAAGTTAGGAATCGAATGCAACTTTTGATCTTCGAATAATTTCAAATGATGATGAGTGTCAGGAATGGACACTCAGTTGAATATGCTTGATATGACTTGTACACCTTTGACAGTATTGATGACTCTGTGTAATCTAATACTTTACTTTCACAAACATGAGTTCTGGTAAAAACTATTTGACTACTCTAGCGCTTACATTTTATGACACTTGTGTTTCATGAAACGTCATGATCAAACTTTCTAACTATACATCAACCTGTGTTGCAGTAAAACTTTTGCACAACATGATAAACTTTACTTTCATTTCATCAATTTTTCACCCATCCTTTGAGTTATACGGGCTTGGAACAGCCATGAAGGCAAATGACTTTCAGGCCTCATTATGGGTAGCCTCGTAAAGGCTCATGGATCATTCACGGAAAAAGGCAATGAAGCAGTGTGTATGTCTTCATGTTTTAAAGATAGGATGCTCTTCACTCATATTTATGTTTAGGTCCAAACCATCTTCCCTCTTTTAGCATGTCGGATTGTCTTTGATGACTAATTATTGTTGCTTTCTTCACATAGTCAATCGTCTCCAGACAATCGGCAATCTTCCTTGGATCACCTGTCTTGATTGCCATGGAGTAGTACCTTTCTGACGACTCCATGATTGTGTTCTTTTCTTTCTTTTGACGAATCATTAATTCAGCTTCTGTCTCACTCATGATGCAGGATCACTACACTGTAACAATGCTCAGTGAAAAGTAAATTTCTATAAAGTGCTACCTCCTTATATCTTGTCGTAGGAAACCTGAGTCCTGGATGGCGAACTTTAGGACTTGTGATGTGTTTCATTAACTTTCAGACTACATTATCATTTCATAAACTTGTGTTTCATAAAACATCATGATACACTTTCTGACTACGTTCACGAATAAAACTTCAATGATCAAACTTTACTTTCACAAACGTGCGTCGCAGTAAAACTATTTGACTAAACTTTGCTTTTGTACAACATGATAAAGTTTCTGACTACACTGACAAGAGCTTGTTCACTAGCGAAGAGAGAAATGAGCGTGTGGTTGCGTGTGACGCATGAATGCCCTACCGTTTCATCCCTTCATCATTTAGCCTCGGTGATAGGGACGAGCAGAACTTATGGTTCATTTTCACATGGTTGGCCAACTATCGGGAGACAAGTGCAATGGAGATTTTGTGAGGTAACCTGCGGCAGATAGCTAAATGTCGCCCTGGCGGTCAGAGTACAACGGTGAGACGAAAGGCAACCACTTGGAAACATGACGCAGAGAGGTTTCACAAGGATTACCATTGCCAACGTCCCATGCAGTACTCATCGCTACGGACTTCACCGGTGTCTCGAAAGAACGCCCACCAACAGGAAGTATGACACCGAAAATCTCCGTGACTTGCACCGTCAATGACTTGATAGCCAGACATGGAAACCGGTAGAGTTATTTACAAGAGGTTGGCAAGTCGTTGCTTAGATCAGCTTGATAGCAAGCCGTAGAGAGGGATAGCAAGCCGTGATTCACCAGCGTTTTGCAATGGAGATGCTTAGATGCCACCCATGACAAGATAGCTAAGACTCAACCGATTGGCGTTCAAAGTGCTACGTTGAGAACTGTGTCAAATGCCCAGCATGAGTCGCCCCAGCGGTTTCGGTCTAAAATATGACACACTCCCTTGCCACACTTATCACTACGGCATCATCCGCCGTCCCGAAGGAACACCCTGTCAGTGGAATATTACAGCAAAACTCTCCGTGTCTTTCTCGCTTGTATCATGGTAAGACATGAGAAGACTGGCTCAGACATCATTAAAAATCCTTTAGTTGACTTCAGCAGGGTCGAAAACCCCAGAAAACCTCCAAAACTAGTGAATTTAAATTTTTCAACTTTTTAGTACTACTAATGAAATTTTATAAGTAGTTTATTACTTAGGGCAGGTCAATAGCCACCGAACCTTTTTTGAATCAAGTCAAACGGACTTGTAGAAGCAAAGGTACAAGCCTTTAAAGTTTTGGAGTCTTTTATGGCCTGGAGGCGAAGGCCATCTCCTGGCGAACCTTTAAGTCTGATGCCTTAGCTGATATCAGCAATGAACTTTTCTAAGTCGGTTCTTACAGAAACCCAAAATTTGGAATGTCCGAAGCCATCATCGGAGCTCAGAGAGACGACCTACCTTTGACAATCACTCGTCTTAATGAAAAGTCGCTGTCGGTTCCCCGCTTATATAGTTTGTGGCAATCAGCTGATGACGTAATCTCCATCATCCAAAAACTTTAAACCCGTCTATCTCCGGTTCTAGTGCTCCGATTGACTTCAAATTTTGATAGCCATGTTTTCTCGCTCTCCCCTTTCATTTAAGACATCCCTCGACCCTCTACGATGACCAGGAGCCGAGATGAAAAAACGTTTTTTCAAAAAGTTCCAAAATCTTGGAAAATGCGCAAAAACTCGATTTTTAACAGGCTTTCATTCAAAAACGAAACCTTCCACGCATCTGAAAAGATAGGATCCTAGAGAACAAAGTGCGATCTTGCCCCTAAAAGAAACCCGAGCTCTTCATTCACTTCCAATCCTCCGCTATTGACTACCAAAGGTGGCTATAATTTAACATTTTCAGGAAAAAATCTCATGTGGAGACCCAACTTTTCAACTTTTCCTCTCCGATTGACTTGAAACTCACCCTCTAGATGCAGAATGGCACGCTGATTCCAAATCTGGTCTCTGTTTTCCCGTCCGAGGCTTGGTTCACCCGCTAGAGCCGTTTTCGTAAAAATTCTAACTCTTGTCGTTTTTTCGCCAATGTCCAAAATTTTCAATGCCGTCTCACATCTAAACGAAGGCAGATAGGAACAAGCCGTGTTTTCCACTGAATTTGTCTCACTCCCAGCTTTCAAACGAGCTATTACACGACTTTCTACGATCCCTACAACCAAAGTTGGAAGATCGCTGCCGAGGCGGGGTCAGAACTTTTTCTCTCCGATTGAGCTGGAAAGAAGTTCCTAGACCCAACATTGGCCAAAACGTCCGAATTTGCACTCCGTTTTCCCATCCGAGCACTCCTTCATGTCGAAAAACGACTTTTCTCATCCCAAAACATCCAAAACCTGCCTTTTGCAACTCTGACGTTCCACCCCTTGCCTCTCAGGAAGACTCCTCCTGCCTTTCTTCCCCACCCAAAATTTCACGCAGATTCCAAATCTAAACTCCAATTTCCCATCCGAACTCTCCTTTATGACGATTTCCAGCCTTTCTCATCCCAAAACCACCAACACCCACCCTTTTCTCACTCTATCCCTCCCACATTCCTATCACCTTCCTTCCCATCTCTTGCTGGAAAAAAACTCCTTCCTTCCTTCCAGAGGGGGGGTGTAGGGAGCAGTTTTCTCCTCTCGGACCCATCCTTCCATCACATCCTTGGCGAACTCCCTTCCTTCCAGAGGGGGGGGGGCTGAGTCAGCATGATGACTCATTGCTCCTCATTTTGCACTTGCGCCTGGGATGGGATTAACCTCTCGTATACTCATGATTACAAATTATATGCAGTTACATGTTTGCATTTTAAAAGTATGAATAGTTCGTAAAACTTAAAATGCAAGAGCATTCTAACAAAAAACGTTTATGGATGCTTTTACCCGCACAAGATTAGGTCTGAAACAAATGTCACATGTATTTGTCCACAAAAATATAATTGGGTCACGAGAATGTATATTGATCCCTGAACGAAATTACCGGTATGTCCGAAATTTAAAAGTCGTTATTAGACTTCTGATCAAATTGGATAATCACTTTAAATAATGTTTGATCCGATTCGATTTGTGAATCAATTTTCGTATCGGATTATCTGATTTGGAATGAAGTTAAGTTTACATATGATAAAACATTATAGTCCGATTACCCAGCTGTGTATGCCTCATACCTAAATTGAGAGATTTGTTGGGACAAGTTACCATCATAAAAACATTTCATGATTTAATAATTCCCCTCTGGGAAATACATGTAATTAAGTACTTGGTAAATTACGTCTATAAAGTAACTAGTTAAATCTAGCTTACCTGTGGCCAGGAAACGTAGTGTGATAGCCAGTTTTTCCTCAGCTGGAATCGCTGCCCTCATGATGGTGTCTTGTTTGGTTATGGATGGGGCTACCAAAGTTAAAACTTCCTCAAACTGTGTTGGGGTCATTTGCAAAAACATCGTAAATTCGGGAGGATCTTCTAGCCGAATTTCGTTGAGCAAGTTGTTATACGCTCCCAATTTATCTCGCCTCAAAATCCACTCACGAGTCCAACATGATCGGGATCTTCTCTTCTTCCCTGATTCACCGGCATACGCAATTGCTGCCGCCGCTAACTTCTGTCGGTTCATGTTTACTGTCCTAGTGTACATGGGCTCGTAAGTTTTATTACAGTATGTGTCAGAGAGAAACGAGGAGAAAAGAAGGTCAGAAACTCATAGAGGTCAGACAGAGTTTAAGTACTTGCGACACGTGTTTATTTCAGTGCATGTACACAGCCTCGTAATTCTGTCAGCCATAACTGTCGCAATTTCACTGACTGGTGTACAGGCACCTTAAGACAACAACTAGAATCACAGTTTTCTCATTCATGAAACGCCACTGTTCGAAAGAGCTTGTTGATCAGCTGGATTGGTTGCTTATTCTTCGATGTAGATTTACAAAAACTCGAAAGCATGCTGACTTCCGACGTCGCTCAATTTCCCATGGAATATATGCTCACCAACCACGAAGCAGAACTTCTCGGGCTCGTTTGAGCTGTACGCCTGAAGCTCTGGATACTTTTTTGAAAATCTGATTTGACAGAGCCACTATTGTGAGCATGAGTAAGTATCTTCCTGGCTTAAAAGGATTGAAAGGATGAAAGGATTGTGAACCTCTCGGATTATGAGTAAACTCCCATAGACAAGCAAGCAACAAATTGCCTTTTGTGAAGTTATTTGTACAAAGTTGTATCACAATAACTATTCCATTGATGGCTGTTCTCACGCACCAGAGCGTGGATGTAGCTGGGCAGCTGAGGTGAGGTTGTTCACACACTACAAATTGCATGCACAAAGCGTCAAAGTAAGGCTATTTAAAGTAAAATTTCGTCGAATTAAAAATTCCACGCTCGGATGTGCGTGACCAACCATGTAAAGAAATAGAGGTTTTATTTTATTTTTCAGGTGATAATGGCTGTATTGTCATAAGTTTCACTATTTTCCCTGCAAGTGAGTTATCGCATTGGTCAGGTTATGTTGCTGTACTTCTTTTGTCTTGACAACTTCAGCCGGATTGATCTATTGACAACTCAACTCAATTTCTTAGCTATTGTTGGGATGATGCCTACTCAGGTTATACTCGCATATAGGCTGTACTCGTATTCGAGAAATGTACTCCCTTGAATTTTCTGCGAAACTTTTAGTAAAGAGAGAACGAGTTTTACCTGACGTTTCGGGTCCAGGCCCTTCTTCACAGAGTTAAAACAGGCGCATATGACATGATACTTCGGCATACGCCGGGTGTCCCAAAAAAAATTGACGAAAACTAAACGCTTATAACTTCGTTAATTTCCATTCGATTGAGCTGACTTTTTGCATACAAATGTAAAATACCCATAAGTTTTTGTCTGTAAAGTATGAAACGTGAACATTGAGTACTCTTACAGAAAAGCGGATATAAGCTCGAATCTTGTGTATTTCCGATGGTAGAATTCAAGATATCGGACATAATGATATGCGATTTCCATCTATCAATCTTGATCATAGGACGTTTTTCCAGCATGCGTAGTACAGAAGTCCAGCAACATAGCACGTCAAGGATTTTTTTGATATGAAAATGTGATTAAGCCTAGTTGAAAATGATCGTCAAAGATCTTGCTCTTAGCAAATCTATACACAAGACGAAGTTCACAACAGCGCAGTACATTTTGCAGCCTGAATTTTATTTTGCCTTTAATTCACAGTGTTCAAGCAAAAACATACATTGTCCAAGTGAATGGTACATAAGACGAACAATTAAAAAATTATTGGCCAACGTGACTCTCTAAAGAGGTAACAATCACTGCATCCACTGCACGTGAGCTTCTACAGGAATTATTTGACTCGCAGATTGTAGGACGTCCTTTTGATATTGAATGGCCTACACTGTAAATCGTGAGGCGTTAATTTACCAGCTAAAACCTATCAGAAAGCGGTCACTAAAAAATCCGTTAAAATCTGTAACTACCAGCTAAAATGTTCAGTGATAAGCGTGGGAGTGTCGTGCGTTTTAACTGCCATAGTAACGGATAGTTTCTGGTAGAAATCCATAGCCTGATCCAATTATTCAGCATATGTGCTGCGTAAAAATTCCTAAACTCAGTAGTGGATAATCGCTTAATTCCTTAATTTAGTAGCTAATAACGGTTATTAATTATCATATTGTATAACTCTAAAAGTAGCACCTGTTCTACATATATGCCTTAAGCAGTTACAACCTTCAATGCCATGATACCGTTTGCGGCAATGAACCATATTTCCATCCAGGATAAGCAGTAACATGTTTTCAAAATAACTTTCATAGAACTCCCAATAAAAAGTTAAAGAAACAATACATATTCAAATCCAATTTTAATAATTCACAAAAATATCTAGTCATTTGAAAGAGTTAACAAAATTCATTATGTTTGATGACCTGTAGGACTTTATCAATCCCATCCTCCAAGGTCTCTATCGAACAGTTTCTTGAGGCTTAGGGTAATTGAGATTGAAACATGTGTGACCCAACCAAAAACGGAAACAGTTTCACAAAAGTTTTTCACTGCAACTGTCCAGCCATTGACAAACACTTGTGTACCCAGATTGACCCGCATTCCTCCAATAGATATCGATTTCTGAAATGTAAATAGAAACAATTTAACAAACATAAATATGATTGCTATCATAATAAACTTCAATTGGCTCTAGCATATCAAAGGATATCTTAAAATTCTGGAACCCAATGTAATCAATATCCATGTAGAATCCACAAATACCGTTATCATGTGAGTATAATACAGTGGCAACGGAAGTAGTATAGGGTATGACATCTGGCGCATCGCTTCGGCCGCACCGGATGTCACACCTTGCGAGATTTTCAAAAATTTAGGTAGTCTCCAAATTTCGAAAATTTAGGCAGTCGAAAAATATCTCGTGGACGAAAATTTAAGTTGTCTCAAAATATCACGTAATCTAAAAATATCGCGTGGTCGAAAATTTCACGTAGTCGAAAATTTAGGTACTCTAAGAATTTCATGTAGTCTCAATATACCAGAAGATTGTATTCAAAATATTTATTAAAAAAATGGATGAAACAAAAGTGGAAGAAACCTCAACGGGGACGAAAATGAAAGAAACGTCGAGAATATATCCTTCGTTATCACAATTAAAAATAACTGAATTGAATAAAGAAAAACACAAGGATAGAGTTAGGTATATGAAAGATAAGGAATCTCAATTATTATCAAGAATAGAGCATTATGATAAATTAAGAAAGAGATGGTCTAAAGTTAAGAATGTAACACAAGGTATTGGAATATTTTTAACAATAAGTTTAGGTGCTTTAACAATTGTTATATCTTCAGGGGTTTTAGTAATTTCAGTAGTTGCTACTGCTTTAACAGGTACGGGTGTTTTTATAACTTCGCTTGTTACAATGTTAGATAAATCTTCAATTACTAAGAAACGAAAATCATTAAAAACTAAGCATTTACATATTAAAGAAGTCTATGACACATTACATTACTACTTTCAAAGAGTATGTGATGATAATGTTATTACGTTAGATGAGATTGAAAAATTTGATCAAATAGCTAATGAAGTAAATCAAATATCATTTCAATTACAGTCAGAAAAAGTTGATGACAAGAATAAACAGGATGGCAAAATTTCTAGTGATTATAAAATTTCTAATGAAGAAAATGATAAAGTTTTTTCAGAAGAACTAAAAACTTTAAGCGAAAATTTAAGCAAAACTTTATTAAACAAAACCTAAAACGAAAAGATGTCAGACGCCAAAGCAATAAAAAAATAATTTGTTCAGTAAAATGTTTTTGTTGTATTCCAATGTTACGACAAAATTCAAATATTACATTTAAAAAAATATATAATATAATATAAAAATATAATATGAAAAATATAATAAAAAATATAATATAAAAAATGGATAAAATTAGAGCTGATAATTTTAAAAGAATCAAACAGTTAAAAGAGTTAATGAAACAAAAAAATATTATGAAAGAAAATCATCTTCAACATAGAATGAAAAAAGCTGGTGCTCAATCTGATATGTTTGAAAATGTAAAATTAACTGAAGAAGTAAAAACTGATTATGAAGAAACTATTCAACCATTTAAAACTCTTGAAAAAGAAAGTACAAACAATGATAAATGGGTTGATATAGCGGATCCAGTACTTAAAACACTATTAGATGATTATGGTTTGTTAGAAGCAAACATAAAAAATTACCAAAATCTATGTTATTTGAACATTCAACTTTCTTTTTAGATAAAAATTATTTGCAAGATTTTATCTTGGTGGAAAAGAAATATTTCCACAACCTTTACGGGGGTTAATTTTTACGCCAGATAAATCACCTATTAGTTTAGATAGAAATTTTGTTGATCTTTCAAGAGGAGCAGATTGAAAAAAATTATGCTGTAGAAGATCTTATAAAATGTAAAGCTATGTTAGATAGAGTAGGTGTAGTAAAATCTCTTAGACGATATAAAGATTTAGAAAGATTAGTTTCACCAGGAATTAAAGTAGGAAAAGGTTTTAAAACAGAAATAACTGTATTCTTACCAGATGATCCACAAGAATTGCTAAATAGATTAAATATTTTAATATCTGCAATAAAAGAAGGACATAATTCTGGTTTCAATGAAATTCATGCTATATTGAAACGACTGTTAGAAAAGAAGATTCTAAATGAAGAGGATTATAAAAGTATAGCTGAAATATGTTGTTGTTCTTAATTTTTTTATAAAAAATATTTCATAAAAAACATATTTATTTAAAATTTTAACTAGAAAATGTCTTCCAGAGAATTATCATCAGCAGAACAAGAAAAAATTAATAATCATTTAGAAAATCTAACAGAGATTTTTGGTTCATCAAAATTTAGTACGACGTAAAAAATTATAACAACTACTTCATCACACACTTGTAATTTAGAACCCATTTACATTTAGAACAAAATAAAAATTACCAAATTGCATTGACTAGTTTCTCCACATCTAACACTATTGAAAGCGTTATCAAAGATGTGAATGATCAATTTAGATATTCTACTGATAAAGGTAAAACATGGAAAAAACTAACTTTTCTTTCTGGTTCTTACGAAGTTGAATCAATATCAAATGAAATTAAGAGACATTTAGGTATACCATTTAACCCTCAAGATACAAAGTTGTCACCTTTAAAAGACAAAGGGTGATCAAAATGATCACCTCGAAAATAAACACTATTTATGCCCAATAGTTGATATATTTTAACTCATCTAGATTATTTATGGCCCAAAGGATGTATTTCGTCGTATTTGAACGCTTAAACTACCGTCTAACAAGACGGGTATTGATTGAGATTGATTTGTATTGAATCTGATTGAGTGTTCTTTTTTAGTATCAACTGCAATTTTTGCATAAAACTCGCATCAACATTATTGCTATAAATGTGCAAACTATCTTTGATATTCATCATCCAGCAGCAGGAAATAACAATCTACGCACTATGAGGTGCACATTTCTTATGAGTCTAGCTGATGAATTGGTGAAAGAAGAAATGGTGTTGCGACTTGACAGACCATTTGGACTTCCCACGAACATAGTTGAGAATTTGTCCCGATATACAGGGCAACCAAGTCCTCGTGCTGTTCGACGGCAAGAAGTTGAGGCTTCAAGTGAAAGACCCCGATGTGGCAAATGCATTCAAGAGGGCAAACGTCCTCGCGATGCGAATCTGACAGCCTCGCAATGTGCAGCTTGTAACTTGCCAATTTGCGGAAAACACGGAATAAAGAAGATTCTGTGCATTGACTGTTGAATCTTACTATAGATTTTGGACACCAAAATACGATTGATTCAAAGTTGTAATACGTTGATAATGCGTTACAAAATATTGATAATGTAATGATGTTATGAAACATATTTCAATAAATGACTTGTTATATGAATTTCATGTAAAACAAAACATGTTTCATGAATCTTTTTTTTCAGTCGAAAAAGTTGCTTATTTTTCTATGCTTTTAAATTCAAAATGACTATTTTATCACTATAAAAAATTCAAAAATTATGAATTATTTTTCCAATAATTTCTTCTTTATACTGATAAAGGAAAAGTCAATAAGTATCATGACACAGATCTGTCTTGTCTAAGAAAAATCTAAAATATATAGTGGAGGTGATCAAAATGATCACCCCTTTGCATCTTAAAGATAAGAAAACAATTACATTTTGCAGTTGAACCGGCAGTTAATAAATTTTCTCTTACTTTAGACGAAAATCATCAAGTTGATTTTAATCATGATAGATCATTGTCAAAACTATTAGGATTTAGTAAACAAACCTATACTCAAGGTTATTATTTAGGTGAGAAGATTCCTAAAATAACTGAAATAAATTCAATTGTTGTACATTGTGACATTATTGAAGGAAGATATATAAATGGTAAGCTGTCAAATTTAATTTTCACTTTTCCAGCTTTTACTGTACCCATTGGTTATAGATTAAATGTATTTCCACAAACATTGATATATTTCCCTATTACAAGAAAAACTATTAACAGTATTAACATTAGAATCACTGATGAGAAAGGACAAGAAATAAATTTTGGAAGTGAAGAGATTATGATAGATCTTTTGGTTAGAGAAGTTTAATTTTCTTCTTCTTCTTTTTAAAAATAAAAAATAAAAATTTTTTATTAAAAAATGAGTGAAGTGCCCCCATTAAATAAAAAAATTAAATTTAGTCATCATCCAAATTTATTTAATAAAGTTTTGTCAGTTATTTGTGGAAGATCAGGTTGTGGTAAAACATATCTATTATTTAAAATTCTCACGACACCCAACTTTTTGGATTATAACAATCTTATAATTTATACAACAGCAGCAGAACAACCCGTCTATCAATTTTTAAAATATGGATTTGAAAATAATCTTAAAGAACAGCAATTGCTTCATTATTCAAAGAATATGAAAAATCTGAATATGAAGAAGAAATAGTTCGTGGTGTGAAGAAGCAGCAAAAAATAATTAGTTAGTAGAATCCAATAAAAATAACCATATAAAGATGCAATTAATAGATGATAGTGGTAATATGCAAGATCCTAGTAAACTAGATAAAACAATGAAACATTGTGTAATTTTTGATGATTGTGTTAATGATAGAAATCAGTCAGTTCAGAGAAATTATTTCACAAGAGGTAGACATAATAATTGTAGTGTTTTTTATTTAACACAAAGTATGTATTCATTAGATGGAAGTGTTATTAGAAAGAATGCAAACATATTTATACTATTTGAAATAAATGCAAGAAACTTAAGTGATTTGTTAAGAGATTTATGCGAAAGAAATAAAGATGAATTTAAACAATCGTGTAACAATGCTTGGTCAAAAGATTATGGCTTCATTACAATCAATATTGATAAAAAAATTCGTGATAGAGTTATAGAAAATATTTTCCCGGAGTGATCGAATATTTTTTTCTTATAAATTTTTTATTAAGAAAAATAGAAAAATATGTTGAACGCGTACAAGATAGAACATGTACCAGTTTTAAAAGATTACCGTCATCCTACAAACCCTGTCAATTCGAAGAAAGAAGTTATATTTTATTATCATCATAAATACGTATCGCTCGCTACAGATTATAAAACAAAACTTGGTATTGAACCGTGTGTTAAAACAAATGATTATATACTTTGTTTAAGAAGTTTCCGAGTATTCTTGTCATACAATAATTTATGGTGGTTGCTTAAGAAAGAAAATTTAACAACACATGAATTAGAAACATTACATCAATCAAATATTCCTCTGTATATGTAAAAATATATTTTTTCTTTAAAAAAAACATTTTTTCTTTTAAAAAATATGAATGGTGAAATGTCTCTCGGACTAACGTCTAGGATTGATGAATTAAACAAGAAACAAATTGCAGAGTTTGATGCACAAATTAAACGTAGTAAACTTAGTAAACGTATTAAAAAACAGAGACGTAGTATTAAAAAACAGAAACGTGGAACAAAAGAAATATTAGAAACTCCTATTACTGATATTTTTTTTGATGATAGAATTATGGATGAACTTGGTGATGATTTATGTAATTTATTTAATCCAAATGAAATTAAATATGAAAATGTATCTTTTATTAATGTAGTAAATGATATGCGGAAACTTTTAGCAAATGGTAAAATTATTAATTTACTTGGAAAAGTTATTAAAGATCAAGAAAATAAATTCAAAATTTTTACGTAACCTTCTATAATAAAAAATCATTTGAAACATGGTTTTCCAATCTGGATGAGAAATCAGATAGTCAGGAATGGATTTCTACAGGTAATATTAAATATGAAGATTTTGGAATGAAGCTAGTACAAAGATCACATAGAGTTGCAGGTATTAATATGAAATATAGAATCAAAGAATATTTCGGTGAATATTGTTATATTCCTTCTGAAGAGTTTTGTTTTATTAAATGCTATAATGCTTTACGAAGTTTTAATGAAGAACAAGGAGAAATGATGAAAGAAATGCTTAATAATTTTTTATATAAGGAGAAAGCCACATCTAGAACAGGAGTAATGTCAAACTGCAAATTTTCTCAGTTCAATAAATTTTTTGGAGAAAGTGTTCAGTATTACAGTCCTTCGAATCGTCATTTAAATCCTAGAGGAATTGAAACGTTTCATAATTATGTCTATTAAAATTATTTTCACGAAGGTTCAACAATTGGACACTATTGTTTAATTAATAAATCTCATAAATTAAAAGCTATTAGAGAAATTGAAAATAATTTCAAACCAATATGTAAAACAGTTACTGATGAAAATCTAACAACACGTCCATATAAAATCATAACAAAGAAAAATTGGCTATAGTTCAACATATCTTTGGGATCTCGAAACTTTTCTTGATCCCAACTGTTCAACAGCACATCCTATTCCTTATGCTGTAGGAGCCATTAATTTTAATAAATTTATATGTTGCCTACCGAAACAAAGATTGAAAAAATTAGAAACACGTTTGTTAAGTGATAAAATTAAACGATCAAAAGATGAAGATGAAATTAAAAAACTTAAAAACAAATTAATGAGTATAATAATTTAACTGAATTAGAATTTAATAAACTTCAAAATTGTGTGAAAATATTTACGAGAACTGAGGATGATGAATGTCCAATCGGGGGAAACCTAGA
The DNA here is from genome assembly GCA_907163375.1 of Prostheceraeus crozeri. NCBI lineage: Eukaryota > Metazoa > Platyhelminthes > Polycladida > Euryleptidae > Prostheceraeus > Prostheceraeus crozeri. Next base: position 88,016 of record CAJQUW010014588.1, on the reverse strand, counting down.
GGACGCATGTCCGATCCACCAATTTCTTAAAACTCTTGGAAATTTTAATTATTCGAAAGTAACTTTAATAGCTCACAATTCATCAGGTTTTGATTCTTATTCTCCGATAAAAGCTAATTTTAAATTATCTAAACCGCCTCTTAAAACTTCAAGAGGAATATTACCTGCTTCATTACAAAATCCTTATACAACTGAATGTGTTAGTAGATATATTCAAAAATCTTTTAGATTTAGAAACAATAATAATAATAATATGAAAAAAAATTCACCTCCAGGTAAATTAGCACTTCAAACTATTATAATGAAATGTAGCTATCAACATGTAAAAACAAGTTTTTCTAAATGGTGTGAGAATTTTAAAATTCCTACAAATGTGTGTAAATTAAATTATGAAATTGGAGACATAACACATGAAAATTATGAAAGAAAACGAAAATGAATGGAGACCATATTTAGTTAACGATATTCTTTCTTTAGCATTTTGTATCTACAAATATAATAATGTTATGCGAGATTTAGTTCGTGAAGATATAACTACTAATTTAAAATCCTCCGCTTTAACATTTAACGGTTGGATGAAAAGCGTACAAAGTGACAATATAGATATTCATTCTCATATAGATTTATGGGCTAGAAATTATTTTACAAAATCTGTTTAAGGTGGAAGAGTTTCAGCAAATATAAGAAAATGCATATCTCCATTTTGCAACATCTTGTTACAAATATTAAAACAGTATTTACCCGGAAGTAATTTAATAGATTTAATGAAACAACATCGAGATTTAGGAGATAAAACTGAAATTTGTAAGAAAATTTCAAATCAACTACTTGAACAAAAAAATGAATTTCTAATGGCTTTTGATGCAACATCTTTATATCCATCAGCTATGTATGATGAAAATTCAGAATACCCTAAGACGGAATCAGCTAGAAAATTTCGTCAAGAAGAAGAACGAGAAATAATATATAAATTTAATACTCAAACATTTAGACCCAAAACTGGAATATTTGCAGTTGTGTTTCAATATCCGAATGATATGTTTTTTCAACCAGTTCCTATAAAAGATAAAGTTAAAATCAAAACAATAATTCTCATGTAAAAGTAATCAGGTTTAGAAATGGTATATGTTATGATGTATTAACTTCTGTAGACATACAAGAAATTGTTAGATGTGGTGGAAAAATCTTACATATTAATGATGGTAAAATTTATGAAAAAAATTATCAAGTTTCACCATTTCGAAATTATATTGAAAAACTTTTTAATTTGAGAAAAAATATAAAACAGAAAGAAATACTGTAGGCGATGAGTTAATTAAATTATTGATGAATTCGGTATATGGCAAAACTGTACAAAAAGATATAACCACTAAATATCATTTATGGAATGAGAATACATTGAGAAAAAATTTCACTCAAGAAGTAAAAGATTATGAAAAATTAAATGATGAACAATATTTAGCGAAAGTAGAAATGGAAGATGATGAATTTCTTAAAGCTTATGTTGTAAAAGATGGGAAGACGTCATTCATGCCATCACACTTAGGTTCTTTTATTCTTTCTCACTCTAGAAGAATCATGAATAACTTTATTTTAGAAATTAACGGTTTCAACGAAAAATACATTCATTATACAGATTCAGTAACAGCTGACACGCCTGTAATATTGAGAAATAATAATTCAATTTTTATTTCTAGAATAGATAGTATTATAAACAACTATAAAATTAATCCGTTTGAAATTAATGGTGATATGAAAGAAATTTCATTAGTTGATAATTTAGAAATTTATAGTCATAATGGAAGGAGTAAAGTAAAAAAAAATATTAGACATCGTACAAATAAAAGTATTTATCGAATAAGAACAAAAATGGGAATAGCAGATGTTACTGAAGATCATTCATTGTTAGATGAAACAGGTTATAAAATAAAGCCACAAGAACTAAATAAAGGAACAAATTTACTACATAATAAATTATTTTTACACGACAATACAATCATATTGAAATAAATTGTAAGTGATATTTATTTTAATGATCCACCTAATTTAGGATGTAAGCAAGCATTTATAGAAGGGTTCTTTTTAGGAGATGGTTCTGCTGGAATCTATAATTATAAATCAGGAGTCAGATATTGTTGTACTTTAAATAACCAAAACCTTAACCTCCTAAGTAAGTTAAAAACATATATTAATGAAGTTTATAACAGTGATTGTAAAATATATTATACAATGAGATCATCTAGGGTATACAAACTTAATTTTCAAAATCCAAGACAATATGCTATATACTTTAGTGACAATTATTATAATCAGTTTAGAGAAAAACGTGTTCCTTGGTATGTTCCAAATGCTGAATATGATATTAGATATTGGTTCTTTGTTGGATTTTATGCAGCAGATGGGGACAAGAAATCTTTTTTTACAAGGAAGTATGCAACTATTCGTTTTACACAGAAAAATAAAGAAACCTTCAGTGGTTTACACAATTTGGCATCATCTCTAGGTATTAATTTAGTAGTAAGCGAAAGAAAAGATAAACCATTGTGCTTTACTGCGCGTCAAGTTAAAAAAATATTGCCAAAAAAGTTACCACTGTAAGATATTTAAATAATAAACCACAATATGTTTATGATATTGAAACAGAAGATGGCGCATTTAATTGTGGTTTTCCATTAATTGTAAAAAACACTGATTCAACATACATTTCTAATGAACTCTTCAATAAATTAGATGCTGCTGGATATGTTGGGGGAGAATTGCGTCAAGAAAAAAATGATTATGGAAATGGTGGAATTATTTTTGCAATGTTTATTGCACCCAAAGTAAAATACTGTATTACTGTAGATGAACAAGGAAGACTTAGTGAAAAGAAAACATTTATAGGACATTCACAAAATAAAGTAAAAGTAGAAGATTTTCTAAAATTATATTCGGGTAAAACATTATCAACTACAGTTCATAAACCATGGAAAAGATCTTTAGAAAATGGAATTAGTATTCCTGATAAAAATAATAATACTGAAGAAAAAAAATTTTCTGATCAAATAAATATTCTTAAACGTCAAGCACCTGATGAAAATGAAATTATGTTGCCTTGTAACGGAGAAGATATTCAAGCTGAAATATTTCAAACAATCGTCAGTGAGAGTAATTTAAGTGATAATGATGACACGTGGGAATAATAATTTTTTATAACATCTAAAAATTCATTACATCTAAAAAATTTATATCTAAAATTTATATCTAAAAAATTTATATCTCAACTTTATATCTAAAAATATAATTAATTAATTATAGCACTCACACCATTTATTATTGGTTTTCATCTTCAATTGTTTGTTTCGCTTCAGCTAATGTAGATTTGGCATCAGATATTATTGGTGTTGCTTTTTTTTCAAGGCATTTCTTTCATCATCAATTCCAGATTTTAAACATTTTAATGCATCATTATTTGTTAATCTGCTAGGTATTGCTATACAAAATGTTGTAATTGATGAATATTTGACATAGATTGAATTTCTTGAACAGGTTGAATATTCTGACCTTGTTGAGGTATAAACAAATTTTTAATTTTTGTGATTGACGAATGTATTGCCTATATGTCATAGGTAGTAATTGTTGCATAGGTTGCATACTTTGTTGAGATTGTTTTATAAGTTGACCACATGGTGTATATTTCATATGTGAATATAAGAACGCTTAATTTGTAAAACGCATATTACAAACTTGACAAATTTGAGTCATTTCCATTTCTATTTTTATGTGAGAAAAATTTATTTTTATTATCATCTTTATGTGAGAAAAATTTATTTTTATTTTTATTTCCATGACATATCTTTTATTGTTAAAAAATGATGCTACCAAATGTTGGTGGAGGTGCATATATCTCGAATAATCGTGAATCAGAAATAGAAATAGAAAATTATATCATAAAAACGGGAGACGTTTTATCTGGTCCATTACATCTTTCTATTCTTCCGCAACAAAATACAGAGTTAACAAATAAACAGTATGTTGATGCACAAATCAATGACTTAAAAGAAAAATGTGTAAATGATGTTTTAGTTCCACTTATGAATGAATCAAAGTTGCTAAAACTTAATGACAAATCATTAAACGAAAAATTGTTAAAACTTGATAAAAAGGATACAGAGCTAGAAGTAAATCTAGCAAAACTTTTTAAAAAAATTTCAGAACAATCAAAAATTTTAATGTTACTTTCTATAAAGTTGAAATCTCCAGTCATTAAAAATAAACATCAGATACAACTATTAAAAGAACAATTAGAAAATGAATTAGAAAACCTCCTAAAAAATTTTCAAAATTTAAATAAGTTACAAGCTACATTCCAAAAAAGTGTTCATGAATTAAGTTCTAAAATTACTCAACAAATGAAAAAGATGAATAGAATAATAAATGAAGTAAACTCACTTAATCAAAAAGTTGATAAAATGAAAACTCTTAAAATCAATTTAGAAAATGAATTGAAGAAAAATTATAAAGGAAATAAAGAACAGCTAGACGCTGTTAAAAATCAGTTAGATGTTCTTAAAGTTCAATTGAATACTCTTAAAACGACGTTGAAGATGAATCAGCAGAAAATGCAAGTTAATAGAAAAGAAATTAAAATACATCACACGCTGCTTGACACAATAGATAAAGTGCGACAGAAAATTAATGAAGTTATCACGCGGCTGTTGTCCATTCACACACGTAAATCTTAACGTAAATATTTTTTCCAAAAGTCAAATTTAATCCTAAAAAATGCCTATAATTTATGAACACAATCTTAAACATTTTGCTTCAAATAAAAAAATAGCACATGAACCATCTATGAAATCTGTTTATCATTATAACAATGTAGAAACTATTCAAAGAGAAGGCGATAGTGTAAACAGCGGAGCTGGAATAGATTAAAATTTTTGGTAACTTAAAATTTTTTATTAAAAAATGTCGCAAGCGAAAAGTAAAAATAATAATAAAACTGTTGAATTAAAATTACATAACATTGTTGACAAAGACACTCCTAAAACTATCACTATTGACAAAAAGAAATATTACATAAGTAAACCAATGATAGAGAATATTAAATTGCAAGAAGAAAAGAATGGTGGAATTCTCCCATTAATTCCACTAATAATAGGTGGCATAGCAGCAGCAGGAAGTGTTGCAGGTGGGACAGCTGGCATTGTCCAAGCAGTAAATAAGAATAAATCAGAGAAGGCAGCATTAGAAGAACAAAAACGTCATAATAGAGAGTTAGAGAAAGTTGCTAGGGGTGAAGGAATAGTAGATAATTTTATTAGTAAACTAAATTTAGTTGATGAAGGAAAACGAGTTCTCAAAAACAATCTACATAATGTTGATGATTTAATAGAAATAAAAGAAACTAAAGTTGGTTCTGGAATATATCTAAGTCGTAGTATGATTAGATAAAACATTTATTTTATTTTATCTTTAAAAATGTATTCTACAAATTCTACAAGTTCTACAAGTTCTACAAATTCCAAAAATTTAATTAAATTAAAAATTTCTAATTTAGATTTATTGAATTATCTCTTAAAAGTACATAAAACCTCAAATTGTCAGCACACCGGTGGTGATTCAACTTCGTTGCATTCCGGAGGCGACATACAAAAAGCATTAGAAAACTTTCCTGGATTTATTTGGAGTAAATATTCAAAAGAAAAACATCTTCCTGGTCATTCATATACCGGTCCAGGAACTTGATTAGATATAGGACTAGATGAGAATAATAATCCAAAACCAGGTGAAGAACCAATAAACAGAGTTGATGCAGCAGCTTATAGACACGATTTAGCTCATCGAAATCATGACCTAAGTTCTCGACATGAAGCAGAGAAGAAAATGATTCAGGAATTAGATAGTATTAAAAATCCTACATCTAGAGAAAAAATTGAAAGAATGTTTGTTAAGAAAGCTTTACAAGCTAAAATATTGTTCGGACAGGGTTTAGACAAAACTCATAACTCTGAAACCCACGCCTCCGAGATTCACAAGGAATATAGAAAGCCGAAATATCTATTGAAAGTAAAAGTATTTAATAAAGATGATATTTGGAGTGCTGATCTTATTCATATGCCGAATGAAAGAGACTACAAATACGCATTAACCGCTGTAGATTTGTATACTAGATACGCTTGGGTGAAGGCTTTAAAAAACAAAAGTGGTCTGTCAGTTAAATATGCGTTTGAAGAAATCTTTGGAGAAAGTAATAGAAAGCCAAAAAAATTGTTTGTTGACAAAGGGTCTGAGTTTTTTAACAGAAATGTTAAGCCATTATTTGAAACTGTTTATTCCACAGAAAATGATGGCAAAGCTGTAGTAATAGAGAGGTTCAACAGGACTTAAAAAATATATTATTTAGGAAATTTACAGAACAAGGAAATCACAAATGGTTAAAAATATTACCAGGAATTGTTGAGGATTATAACAATAAGATTCATTCAAGTATTGAAGAAACTCCAAAGAATGCTTCTGACGATCCTGATTTAATACGAAAGAAAATATTCGAAAATAATTATTCGAATGAGAGTAATCCGAATTTGCAGAAACGTAAGCCGAAATTTAAGATTGGAGATAGAGTACGAATATTTAAGTACAAGAATAAATTTGAAAAAGGCTTTGTAGGCTATTGGACTAAAGAAATATTTGAAGCTTGTAAACTAAACCAAACTTATCCGATTACTTATGAAATTAGAGATTTAGATGATGAGGAAATCACTGGCAGATTTTATGAAAACGAATTACAAATAACCGAGCTTTAGCCTTTAGATAGCGCTTTAGCTAGCTTCGCTTGAGCTTTAATTACAAGTATCCTTTAGCTAGCCATTAGAACAAACGTTTTTCGGGAATTAAATTCACTTATTCAATTCTAACATAATATCAAGAAATGGTTTTATTGTAATTAAAAATTAATTATTAACTTCCTGTAATTTAAAAAAAACATAAAGACATAACTGACCGCAATAAGTTGTTCCTGGTTTTTGAATTTGAAATGTATTATAAATTCCATTTCCAAGTAATTCTTTGACTTCATTTGTTGGAGGCAATCCATAAGATTCGAAATAGTAATTGTCACCATTTTTATTAGACATACCCGCAGACCAATGTACTCCTTTTTGATCTGATGAGTGGAGATTTGTTACAAAATTCACTTCAGGTACATCTTTTATCAATAGTAATTCATCCCTCATCAATAGGTGAAAATTCCTGATTCCCAATTGATTTGCAATTTTCTTAAGATCAAAATTCGTAGTTGTTTGCTGCCCGTATAATTTTAAGAACTCGGTCAAACCAAAGACTCTGGGAGATATCTCAGTCAGATTTTCACCATTCATTTTAAATGAAATAAAAATGTATAACTAGCTGACAGGGTGTGATGATTTACTAAAATAATACAAAAAATTCAATAGCACTTTTGGAGATGATTTACTAAAATAATACAAACAATTCAATAGCACTTTTGGAGATGAAACAATAATAGCATCAAATAAATCACTATTTCCCTTGAAGAATGAATTCAGTTTTCTCCTGATGGCGATACATGTGAGGGCGACGCATGTGTTGGTTGTTGCGCTGTGCGTTCTTCCTCCATTTGTAAAAGAAACTGCTCATAACTTGGTGGATTAGATGGACGTTGGACGACGGTCGTTGGCGAGTTTCTTCAATTAAAACTTCATCTTCCTCTTGCAATGAAGTTCTTTGTAATGAAATGTGCGCCTGCTGTCTGCGTTCTATTAAGTTCAATATTCTTTTATCAATTGCATCATTGACATGTAAGTCACCCAGATTATGAAAAATTTCACTCATATTTATGTGAGAAAATATTTTACTCCGTGGTTGGAGTCTGGCTATTTGTCTTGTTATTTCAGTAAGTCTCTGCTTTTTCATTTCCAACCGTAAATTGCGTTCTCGATTTCCTACCATTGTAAAATAACAGCACAAACAGACAACTGCAATTTTCAATGTAACTGGTTTGCAAGAAAGTGAATTCAATATACTGCACATCCTTTTAAAGTAACAACCTTCAAGCGCAAATAAAACGTTAATTTCCCCTTCAATGCGGGTTGTGAAATTACATTTACACTATGGGAACAAAAGAACAAATACAATCTAAACACAATAGACATATGAGAGAGGATAAATGAATGAATAAATGAATGAGCATTTCTCTTCATTTTAATTTCCATAACAATAATTCATGCGACATTATTTTGAATGGAAAAATACACCGATTGTCGAACCCTGTCGGCACTTTTATCGACAGCCATGTCGACAAAAATTCTGACACTTTTTCTGGCTCCCAGAATGGTTTTGGTGTAAATTTCCATTAGCGTTCAAGGTCATTCTATTAAAAGCATACGGGAATTATTCTCATTGAAGACAGACAATTGTTTTAAAGAATGCATGTCATTGTGAATACAATATTCCTGTAAGAGACAGGATCGAGAGAGAGAAAGAAGTCACGCTGCTCCGTAAAAGTTTAATTGAGTTGTCCAACAAAACAATGTCATGGTATGATATACATATCATACAATACGGATCAAAAAAAAAAACAATGAATAGACATCAGATCACTCAGTCAATTAGCCGCATCACGAGAACAATTGTCAAGTGCGATTGTCAGTTATGTCGATGAGTAAGAGGAAAAAGAGATCTCATCACGAACAATTCCGATACCTTGTGTGACATTCTGAAATTTAGACCATCTCTTTCTTAATTTATCATAATGCTCTAATCTTAATAATAATTGAGATTCCTTATCTTTCATATACCTAACTCTATCCTTGTGTTTTTCTTTTTTCAATTAAGTTATTTTTAATTGTGATAACGAAGGATATATTCTCGACGTTTCTTTCATTTTCGTCCCCGTTGAGGTTTCTTCCACTTTTGTTTCATCCATTTTTTTTAATAAATATTTTGAATACAATCTTCTGGTATATTGAGACTACATGAAATTCTTAGAGTACCTAAATTTTCGACTACGTGAAATTTTCGACCACGCGATATTTTTAGATTACGTGATATTTTGAGACAACTTAAATTTTCGATTACGTGATATTTTGAGACAACTTAAATTTTCGTCCACGAGATATTTTTCGACTGCCTAAATTTTCGAAATTTGGAGACTACCTAAATTTTTGAAATTTTGATTTTTTGAAAAGTTGTCACTACCTAAATTTTCGGCCACGTGAAATTTGGAGACTACCTAAATTTTTGAAAATCTCGCAAGGTGTGACATCCGGTGCGAGCGAAGCGAAGCGATGCGCCGGATGTCATACCCTATGCTACTAACGGATATTTCGGAATTCTAATTGATAACATTGCGATTATATTGCGAGTCCATTCACCAACTCTTTCCAAGCAACACATCTGACAATAGTAATAACTTAATAAATATGCGCGCATTCAACCAGTCATACAATAACCTACATGTTAGGATGAACTGTTAACTTCCTTAAAAATAATAACATTCACTATTTATGCACAGGCATTGATTGTGGAGAAGCATTCAACTGTCCGATGTGTTGAAAATGTGAGCTAAAGGCGTCACGACATAATATGTTGAATGTATTCAATGATTGAGAAGTCATGATTTCGTAATTCTCCATCTGTTTATTCCACAGTAAAACACACTGTGTATTTTACTGTGAAATAAGCAGATAGAGAATTCCGAAATAATGACTTCTCACGGTACTACAATGTTTCTATCAAAATCTTGATATTTTTGAATGTTCTTACGAAATCAATCCCGGTAGAACGCTAAAAACGCTCTCAAAAATTTACACGTTACCGCACAACAGTGCTTATCTTAATTATCTACGGTCGTCAAATTATAAATAAGCAAATGACTTTCATCATGCTTGAATAATGAAAGTGTAAACACACCTGTGGACTTCCAAGGTACTGCGAACATCAGCCATCCACTTAGAGGACTACTCAGGTTCGATTCCTGGTAGGGGCTCTCTGTTTTCATGATTGCAGTGTTTGATTAAGGCGATCTGAATACGAGTTTTTATATATTCCTGTGGACCAGTGGCGGGCGCGATTCTGAATGTTTTGAGATTATAGACATAATAAAACCATTGGGTTTAAGTCTTGCTTTGAGATACGGTGACTAGAAGTTTCCAGTTAATCTAGCTAACATTATTTCTCATTTCCAAACCATTCTTCATTAAAAGTGTGATTATTTCCACTAAAATTGAGAGCATGTGACACTCATAGTTTATTTAGACTGACATTGTAACAACCCTATTAATTAATACGATGCTCTATTTATAAATGTTTTGGGAAAACAGCATAATAAATCAGAACAAGGCAACCAGGCATGAAAAGTCTTGATAAGTCTATTTGCAAGATTGTACTGCAAATCTGCCATCATAGAAGTACTGCAAGGGCTACATCATCTACATGTACTTGCATCATCTACATGCATCTTAGTTAAATTTTTATTTTCCAGTCTTATTTCTTTCTCTTGGTCTTTATCTATCCGATTCTATCGAACATAGCTGTAGGACCGTAAGGATTTGCCGTTTCTTCTATTAGCCCTGAGATAAGCATAACTGTGCATCAATTCAATCAAACTATTGGGCATATAACGTTTGCAAAACATTGGCAAATCTAATAGAGAGATGTCCTAAGACTTGAATAGCAAGCACAAAATTCTGTGACAGCCTTAGATACTGCGTTTCACCTTACAAGGTTTCGTCAGTACGGCTCGGAATGGCCAAGACTATCTCAAAATATCTAGAATTGGCACTCTATAATCTTTATGATTATCAGCCGCTCGGCATAGCCAGGATAGATAAACACAGAACATCCCGCTGTGTTGTGTAGTCCCGCATGCTCAACCATTTCAGATATTTTAAGCTACCTTAGGCAATTCCGGGCCGTACTGACGAGCCTCTGTAGGGAGAAAAGCGCAGCGTCTACTGCTGCCATGGACTTTTTGTGTTTTGTGCTTAAATAAGTCTGAGGATGTATTTCTTTTCTATGTCCAGGTAAACTGGAGCTCTAGAATCTCCGTAATTGGCAAATCTGCAAGGGCAATTGTGTTCATAGTGTACATGTTAAATGTAATCATTGTTATCAATGTACAAGCATTTATATGATTGCAATTCGGAGATATGGTATCATAGGGACCTACTATGTTTTACTGCCTTGACAACATGTAGGCCTATGATTCGTATAGGCCCTAAATGCTGCACGGCCTAGGCGAACGTGTTTAATGCTATGTGGGGAAGTGTCACAGAGATTTCACACTCTTGTCTAGCTATACATGATCTCAGGAGCGATCACCCGCGCATTTCAATTATCTCAAACGATGAAAGAGTGAATAGAAGCATTGCTTTATCTCATAAAGGAAATTTAATTGAGAAGTTGCATTGCAAAAAATCGCACGATTTCAGGTCATTCAAAATCGCGCAATTGATCAGTCGCACGATTAACCGTGTGGAATCGATTAACTGCTCCCGCCACTGCTGTGGACTTATTTAGACAAGAGAGGCGGTCCAGTATCATGGATTCTCGGGTACGTGGGATAAGAATTATTCGATATAATAATAGGATGGATTAGCGCATACATGTAAATGCACAGTATTAATATCTTAATCTGGAAATTCGATACTATCCCTTGAACAACAGTAAATAAACTTATCGTGGTTTAATGACATTTCCTAATTGTTGTTCATTATGGTAACATCATATTCTGTTTACCCATCTCTATCTAAGTCTGAAGTAGACAACAGAAGCGGTATTTATTTAGTTAGCTAGCTTCCTTATTGAGGTCATAAATTTACTTATTCCTTCTTGCATCTATATGTCTGTTCGTGCGATACCGGTAGTCAATCTTAATGGGAACCGATCCCTGCAACAAGCCTAGGTATATATGAGTTTCAAAATGCATCAACATGTGCGAAGATCAAATGCAGAAATTTCAACCTGGCATGTTTTCATTATATATCTCGCATGCAGTTAGCTACATTAAAGCACGTGACACGCGGTCTCACTCTTAATCCGGTTGACAAATTTACTATCGTTTGTTTAACATTTAGTTATCTATTTTACAGGCGTTAAGCGCATGCATTATGTTGTTTTCTATTACTCAATTCAATTTAAAATTCAAAGCCTCTATTGCATTAACGCACTAGTTAGGATAAAAATAGTGTGAATGTCCACTATACAATCATGCCATACCATAAATTTCTTTTGTCGTAAATTGCATGAAAATGGAAAACATCAATAGACTCGAGAGAACTATCAACTCAATGATAAATGAGTTGTGCGGTAAAAGTGAGCAAATGAAGATCAGTGACAGAACTGAGATAAGCCCTAGGTATCCTGGATCTCAGAAGTGCGCTAAGATCAGATCGAATCAAATACTATGGCCTAGACCGAATGCCAGACTGGTTGTGGCTCAAGATCACATTGTAGGAATTGCCTGGTCCGAACATCCAAGGAGGCCAGAAGAAAAAGTGGATCCACTGAGTGGAGGAAGACTACAGTAACCTGCGACTCGACCGCCGAACTGCGCAGGATCGCTAGGCGTGGCGAGACTCAATCCGATCAACGAATCGACACGACATGCTGTCCAACCACAAAACCTGAGGAACCAAGGGCGCTAAACCGGGCACATCCATGTTGGTTTACCTGTCCTATTTGCCCACGAATTGAACAAAATATCAGGGTACCTATCAACTAGTCTATAGCCTACTATTCATGCTCATCAATTACTGGGATCTCTTTTGCAGACACAGTTTAACAGGCATGCAAGAAACCATGTTTGAAACAATTTAGGCCTACAAAGCAAGGAGACCTTGATCAGCTATTTTCGGCAGCAGCAGACCTATTTGCCGTCTGATCCACTATCTCATCTCAATTTTGAGTGTATTCCAATATAAAACCTACTGCTGGCCACTGAAACTTAAACATACTTTGCGCAGCGAAACCAATGCCCCATTGGCATTAAACTGCATCTCGCTGACTTTGTTCAGCTATTTTTGACAGCAGCAGTAGACTTACTACACCACTAATCCAAGTCCTTCATCTCAATTTTGAGTGTATTCCAATATAAATCCTACTGCTGACCACCGAAACCTAAGTAGGCCTATGATTTGCTCAATTAAACCAATGCTCCATTCACATTAAACTGCATCTCGTTGACATTGCTCGCAATAAGTGTAAAAGGAAAATGGACACATGTATGTCATACATTTATTTTATTGCATGGTCACAAACTGAATGTATACAAAAAGTCTCTAGGAAGATTAGATGTTATTTTCCGCAATCTAATTCTTTCAATAAGCATTCAAAAGCTACACGAGCATTTAAAATTTCATTATCAGCTATCGAATATTTCATGTGTTGCATACATGTTGCAAAAACGCTAATGATTTTGACTCAACAGCAACAGCAAACTTTTCATGAGTTCCGGATATTGTCATGGATACAGTGTATATGCAACCATAAAGCACGCAAGTAAATATAATCATGCTGTTTCCAGCTATTAGTTCTTCTTATTGCATCAGCATGACAGGTGTAAGCTGTTTCAAAATTTAAATTTAGAATCGTGTCTATTGCAAGCTGTTCAGGCAAGCTTCTTTCAACTGTTGACTTTTCAGAGAAACCATGAGTAAAAGAAAACAGATTTCTATGCTCTATAGGTACAGAGAGGACATGTTCTTCATTGAGATATTTAAATTTTCACTGCCTAGCTGATTTTCATTTCATCTCTAGATGACAAAAAGATATCAAGTTTTAAAAAATTCTAGAAAAATAGGAATCTATCCTGAAAGAGTTAAACTTATTCCATGCACATTCCTACTTTATGGAGTGCATGCACATAAAATTTCATTGCAATCCGATGAAAATTAGAAAAATTACAGCTAGTATTCACTACCTATCTACTTTACACCCACCCTGTAGATTGTCAGGTTACTGAATTCATTATGAATGTTTCGAGATGTCAAATTGTGAGTACATGTCCTCGGCAAACTATTGATGCAAAAAATACACATATATACATTAAATTAACTTTCGGACATCACATCGACGGCCTCATATCTGAAACTCGGATACAAATCACCTAATAGTAATGATATTATGGTTTAGCACACATACTGCATCTTACAAAAATCAAATATAACAACTATGACGAAAAATAATATCGAGAATTTTCTTGAGTGGACAAAAAAACGGACCACTTTGCTGGATTTACCAATTCATAAACCGATCAAAGTAGAGCAGTTCTCCTTTCTATGGCCTCATGAAAGAGCATATTCCACACGACTTCTGTTTTCAGGAAAGCTAACGCAACATCTTATTTCAATAATGGATATTGAATTGAAATATAATTTGAATTTGCATGCATCCTATTACGTTACGAGAATAACATAGGCACAAAGCATGCTTTATAATTAGCATTATGATAACGGAGTACTTACATGTAAAAGTCACTAAATCACACGATGCATTCAATTTCTGTGACGGCTGATTCGTCGAGGATTGACCTGAAGACAGAGGTTGGTGAATGATGTAAAGGGATACTGGAGCACGAGCGGCAGTATGACATTCGTACGTTCACACAGGTACTGCAAATAGAAGCACATTGAAATCAAGTAACTTTTACAATTATATATTTTATTGAGACAAGTAGTTGGTGGACACTTCTGGGAAATGTCAGACATTTTTTGAGTTATCGTAGATTTAATTACATGTACATGCACATGTACCTACTTTCTGATCTGTACATGAAAAGCATGACGATTGACGATCCGTTATATGAATTCTCATCTCCGTTTAGATGCATTCTATCTTATTTCATTTTCTGTAGGCTTATCGTACTTCATAGATAGGCTACATAGTGAAATATCTGGAAGATTCATCGGATTTCAAAATGATCTGTTAATCATGATTGCTACTCATATGATTACTATCAATGTAGCCTATCATATTTACCTTCAAACCCAACTTGCTTTATATTTCAAATTGCAACTCTTAATCAATGTCGTAGTGAATTTGAGCAGCGTCTCCAGACGACATTTTGTAGACTTTCTCGTGGTGGGAAACCCAGAGAATTCATGATAATTCGAACCACAGTAGATAGAGAGGTTGGCTAGGCATCGACGATATTGTCATTAATATTCTATCATATTCACTCTAACTTGTCCGGCAAATTTGTTCTTGTTGGTCCTTTTTAGGAAAGCGTTATGCAGAATTCTAACAACGACCTAGTCACTTTCTAATTGAAAAAGCATTATAATTCGCCGAGTATGCATCGTTGAAAAATTGAATATTATTTATGTAAAGAGCATATCTTGATCATGTATAAATTGTCTCCTTTTGTTTTATTCGTAGGATCAATGTCGAAGGTATCAACATCACTTCAGGATATTTAAGGAGTCCGTCCATCTTTCGGCGGACTGGTGGCAATAAACTTGAGACAAGAAATTTTTAGATTCCATGCGAAACCCTTAATGATAAACTAAACCAAGTGATAAAAAATGCGCATTAATGCGCACTTTTCTATGTTCTGGAAAAAATGACATATTTCCTTATCAGCAATGCAACGAAAATCGACAACTGCACGATGCTTCGATGCGACACTGCCTCAATACTGAAGGGTGATAAACATCATCGACCCTTTGTATTTTCCTCTCAGCACCACCTCACATACTAAGTCATTTTTTTAAAATGGAAAGAATACTGTTTTATTTTTACCGTAATTTTTCTATTCTATATATCTATGACAAATCTGTGGTACTAGGATATTGGAAAAACATCAAAAAATATGGTTTCAGTGATGATTGAAGCCCTACATAAAGTAGAAGTTAAATTTACCTTTCATTCAAGTCGACTTTAAAACATTTTCACTTATCAACAATTTTCATTTTCGATGTTTATAGTTATGAGACCACCATGCTGATGAAATTCGGACGTGATTGACATCTGAACATCAATGAAGACATGAAATCGACAGATATTGATCACTGTGTAATCATATAAAAACATCATAATTTGCTTAAGATCAGGAAAGGTGCTCATTTTTCTAATAAACAGTGGTTTGCTACGTAGGCGGGGTTAATTGAAGATTGATTACTGGAAGTTTGCATCCTCCATTTTGGAAATTCAATATTATCTATGTAAAGATCATATCATGGTCATGTATGAATTATCACCTTTTGTTCTACTCTAGTATCAACGTATCAACATCACTTCAGGATATTGAAGGAATCCGTCTTTCGGCAGACTGGTGGTAATAAACTTGAGACAAGAAATATTTAGATTCCATACGGAACACCTAAATTCAAATTGAGATTCTACAGTACACCTAGAACGTGTATGCTTTGAACTAGGCAGTAATTATTATGAATAATCTTTTGACGGTAATTTACATTATGGACGTCAGTCTGCCCATAAGCGACGTGAACCTGTTGTCATCTGATTGCTCAAAGATATCTATCAGAAAGTCATGGCCACTTTGGTCATGGCATTCGGTGGAACTATCTGGCTGAATTCACGAGATGGGGATAAATTTGATCTGACATCTACATCGCTTAATCTATAGGCCTGCGTGCGTAATGCTATAAGAGTAACCTATAAGATGCTTTCCTACTATCCAGTATGAGTATATAGTACATGTATGTAGTGTACTGTACATAGATTAAAAGTTGTATTCATGAGTTCATGAACTCAATTTTAATTCTAACCAATGGGTAGCTAATAATATATCAGGCAAAAGGCTTTAATTCAATACACATTTCTTTCATGCACTAAAAATCCTGTGCTTCCCCAGAATTTCTGGGTTCATTTTCCAAAGATGACTACTTTTTACAAAACTCATTAATAATATAAAGCCAAATACTAATAAGCTTATTTTGGTTAATAAGTTTAAAGAGCATCATAATGAACACTTACATGTGCAAGTTGCTAAATCACGCCATGTGCTCAATTTCAACGACGGATGCTTCCGTTTACAATGGGGATTGATTGAGGACAGCAGAAGTTGGAGAATAATGCAAAAAGACACCGAAGCACGAGCAGCAGGATGATATTTGTACTTCCACTGGACCAAGGCGTTTCTGACTGATGCGAAAATAAACTTACCGGAATATACATTCAAAGATTTAAAGATGAGTCAGTGCTGACAGCAACATCGAGTACTTTCCAAATTGCGCAATATCGCCACTGTGTGCGGAGCTACGATCACGTGACAACTTGACGGCCTGACAATCCTCGCATCTTCCACATGTTTTCACGCAGTAAGTGATTACGTGCAAATCAAGGAGACAGCGCAGGCATCTATCTCTTGTTGCTTGCATCAACGCATGCGAGGATGACCAGTCAGATAATGTGGGTTAATAATGTCACTGTGGGACGACTTGATCTATGTATACTTCGGTTTCAGTGGCCAGCAGTTAGTTTACATTGGAATACACTCAAAATTGAGATGAAACGAACTGATATGGTGAATTGAAACAAACAATTTAAATGGCATTTTGATCAATATGATTTAAACAACAAAGCGGGTTATCAGAACTAGGACACTGTATGTACACATGATTCTCTAAATCACTCTATTTTGATATAGATTCATCTGTCTGGCAAAATTCATATTTTTTATGAAATGAAAAACTTGAATGCTGATATAATGCTATTTTCAGATTTTTACACATATTCACACATTCATCAGAAACAAACAGCTATAACGGTTTTTGCTGGTATAGTTTCTCCCAATTACCACCCTACAGTTTACAGTGTACAGTGTACAAGATCACCCGATCTCAATCCATGCGATTACTTTCTATGGGGACTTTTAGGAGATAGAGTGTTCCGATATGAACTTGGGCCTGTTCGAGAATTAGTCGATTTGACCGATCGGATTCAGGAGGCGTTCACGTATGTACGACAATATTGCATGTGAATCTGTTGAAGCATTTTATCCCAGGTAACTTAAAACTTACTACACCCATTTTATTGCAATATTTTATCAATGTTGCACTCTTGCAGATTACAAAAATGCATTTCTGAAGATGGTCGACAGCTTGGGCTTACTAATGATTGAGACTTTCTGAATCCCTGTCATAGTTAAAGCAATTTTTGACTTAAAATAAACTTTAATAATAATACCATTTATAACATAATAATAACACAAACTTTAAATAAATGTCTTCATTTTTAAAGTAAGTCAGCAAGCTTATTAATGCTGCCTTACTTTATAGTCCATCAAGTTTTTTCTAGCCGTGTAATCAATCTATAGCATGCTATGATTTCTGAATCATGCTGGAAAACGTGCTATGATCAAGATTGATGGATGGAAATCGCATAACGCATAGTTAAGTGCAAATACCTCTGGTCTTCCAATGATCTCAGTGTATTATATGAAAAAATATCATACGGCAATTTTCATGAATTCCTAGATGACTAAATATCACATATACATAGTTTGAAGAGCTGGGGTTCAACGGAAAAGTTCTGTTAGTGCGTCGCTATAAGCACATAAAAGAATTGCTTCACAATGTTGCGAAATAGAAGCTTGGCTTGGAGGCCTGTTTGCTTCCTACAATAGGGTCCATCGACGAATTCCATCTTAATTGAGCGCATACTGTAATCTGTCACTGTCCATTGATGCTGATACACCGCTCGGTGGTATGTTATGCTCCATAACCTGCAACAGCAAGATTTCACGACTTCGGTCGTGTGCATTGATTAAAAGACGCAGAATTTTCTTTAATCATTGAGCAACCCCGAAGGACATCTTTGATTCTTGATGCTGCTATAAGTTCACTCATTCCTAGAAGAAGTCATAAAATGCACAATTTTTAGCTGACAAACTTTGAATGCCATCAGAGTTAGACGGACAATTGAACCATTTATGCATTTTATCAAGCTTGAGTCATGCCATCTTCAATATGACATGTCATCATGCTATATTTCAAGAATGTCGAGATTCAAACTTTTATTGCTTTCCATGCCTGTCATCGGGATCTGAGTAGTAAGTTAGAAAACAACAACTTGGCACCATTGATGTACATGTAGTGATAGGCTACAAACAGAATTGATGGAAATTCACACCGTCTTCATGCGGTAAATGACTCGAATGGAAATGAATGGATTTGGATATTTCCATGGACTTCTGCATGGATTTCCATAGCATTTAGAAATCTATGGTTATTGCCTGATATATTCCGTGTAGGCTATTATGTCATGATGTACATAACAAACGGAAACCATCAGATATCACACTCCATATCACAGGTAAAACTATGCGCTATGATAGATATCATACGATATTTTCAAGCATTATCCTATAACAAACTCCGGCCTGCGGCCGTCGTTTGTTACGTTGATAATGCTTTCAAATATCGTTTGATATCCTATACATATCATTATGTCCGATATCTTGAATTCTACCATTGGAAATACACAAGATTCGAGCTTATACCCGCTTTTCTGTAAGAGTACGCAATGTTCACGTTTCATACTTTACAGACAAAAACTTATGGGTATTTTACATTTGTATGCAAAAGTCAGCTCAATCGAATGGAAATTAACGAAGTTATAAGCGTTTAGTTTTCGTCAATTTTTTTTGGGATACCCAGTATATGTAAAAGCTGATTAAAATTCCATGGGGCGACCTTTGTTCTCCTACAAGTCAGCAAGCTCATGACGAAGATTCATGCATGTAGATAGACATCTGTCCTGAATCATGAGAGCTTCTATCAAAACGGTGTCAACCATACTTTACGCTCACTAAAGGATATTCACATCGAAATCATCAAGGTCAGCAGCAGTACAATCACGAAGATGCACACTCAATGCACTCTTACTGTCGTTATTCACAATACTGCGCTTATGTTCTTGATACCTAATTTTGAAAGATTGTGATGTTTTACCTGTGTAACTAGCTTTACAAATGCGGCATTTAAACTCATAAACAACATTATAGCTATTACAATTTATTTTTCAGGTAAACAATCACCGAGGTTGCAGCTATTATGTCTTTTATTTTTCTATTTATTGCGACTATTTAGACAGCGTGACAATGTAGGACCAATAGCTTTAACAGGACGAACATCGAGATTGTATTTGCGAATTAGAGAAGTAATTTTTCTGTTTAAACTATCGCCAACAAAAGGCATAGGCCTAGATCAATATATATTTTTATTTGTATCGGAATGACGCTTCCTATTCTTCGATTTCCGTTCAAAATATTTTTCTTTGAAACCGCTTTTCTTAAGCTTTTGTTTAGAGTTTTGAATTGCTTCAGTTTTATCTGTGATCGCACTGCATCCTTCATCAACTGTGCTCAGAGTATTTTCTATGAAGTTACTTTTAACATGATGTGGTATCCAGCTGTCTTTGCGTAGAGAGTTATGCGAAGTTATTGGCTTACTATAGTGTTTGCAACAAACACAATCGTTTTTAATCGAGATGCTCAAATCTAGAAAATTTAGACAATCTTGTGGAATTTCTAAACTAGATTGAACATCTTTATTTATGTTTTTGACAATGTTGAGAATTTTATAACTATCTTGAAAACTAGATGAGAAAGGATCTATAATGATGTCATCGATATACCGGTTGAAAATCGGAGGGGGAATATTATTTTTTTCAATTATTTTAAAGCTGCATTTTCTATGTAGTTCATGAAAATAACGGCGAGGGGGGAGCATAATGTGTGCACAAAGGGACTCCACCAACTCGGATATACGTGTATGTTTCATCACCATACTGTATCTCAATTAACAATTAACAATTAATTGAGATTCTTGATGATTATAATACGGGGTCATAATATGATCCTCCCGTTTGCTGCCATCACTTGCTACTCAGGTTGACTAAAAGGTGAAAGTAGTATGCATGCCTTCTTTGAATGAGCGACAGGATTGAGAAAAGGGATGCCAACCAATTATTGCAGTGTGTGCATCTGCAGTATAAAGTAATTGTTGATTGAAAACTGAAGATCACACACTTTGTGAGGTGACTCTGACCATAGAGGAAGTACAGAGTGACAAATAAGTAGTAGTTATACCGTATGCAAATGTGGTATATGGAGATTTATTTTAATTGTTTCAAAACATGATTATTCTACATAGATCACGAGCTTTAGCGAGTGTTGTTCAAGTCACGTACAGCATGACGACTTCTACTTACGATACATGGAGGCTAAAATCTCACATCTAGAAGAAACAATTTCTGAGGTAATAGAAGATTCAATAATAATAAATAATAATAATAAATATCTTTTATTTCTGAAAGCCTCAGTAATGAGAATCATGAGGCATTACACAAAGTCGTACATTTCACACACACAAAAGAGAGAAAAGTAACAAAGTAAAATAACGAGAAAATGAAAAACCTCCAGAGACTGACTAACTATAAAAGCTACAGTTGACATGTATTTGAATCAAACAGAGAAATTGCTATTTATAAGACGTGTCATAGTTGGAATATGACTGCGGCCAGTGGCGGATTCAAGGGGGGGGCCAACCCGGCCGTGGCCGGGGGTGTGATACTCAGAATACAAATCTCCATCAGTTAAGTTAGTGTTCGATCTCTTTTTGATTTATCAATCAATGATGACTGATGAGAGAAACATGCAAGGAAATCTGATGACGTAAGGCATTTTCTGTCTTCATCAGATCATGGACTTCCAGATGATAAAAGAAATAAAATAAAAGCGAAGCTGTGTTTCGACAGTCTATAATGCTACTCCACCACCGTTCGTTGTTACTGTAAGTTTCAATCGATCAAGTTATTTTTGACAGTCGTGCATGCCGTGTGGAGTGGATGAGGATTGAAATAACTGATATCGCTTACAGCAGCGCTGGCCTCCACTTGCCAAGTCCAAGTCGGCTGTTTCTCATCCATCACTTTCATGTCCAGGTGCTATTATCTAGAAGTCCATGATCAGACTTAACATTTCAACGCCGTCAGCGATGTACTATTGAATGGCGATTCGCTTGCACACGCGGAGGTTTCTTTGTTGGCAATTGCAATGACTTGTAAATATTGTGTGCATATGCTTGCGAGACTGCGAACTGCTGATTCAGATGTAGATGATTAATGACTAAGAAGGAAACGCTATCCCTCTCTTATATTACATTTAGCTGCTTGTTGCTGACATACATCCAAGTCAAAGTCCACTGTGAACATGAGTGAGAGACCGCCAACGAAACGAAGGAAAATATCTGATTTCTTTGAGTCTGTGAAGAAAACGGATGCTACTTCTACAAATCAAAATACTATGAGCACGTCATCGTATAATTTGTCATCTCAAAATCTCTCCTGTTAGTCCTCGTCATCTAAAATAGAAATACAAGGAGAGTCGAAAAATACATCTTCGTCTTATTCGACGTCATCACCCAAAACGCCAGAATTGAAGTCTCAAAGTTTCGAGGTCGACGGAAATGGAATAGGAGAAAGCGACATTGCTCGAGCATTACAACATCCTGGTGGACCAGTCCAAAAAATGAGCAAAGAGAGAAGTACATATTCTTCTGATGCTTGCAGTATTCATTCCACAATAACTAAAGTTGATTTTATTGTTTCTCTAGTAATACTGAACTCAGTGATGACTGTAACCAAACGTCTCGCATGCGTATTACAATCTGCCTCAAATGACTTGATTTCCGCTCTACAACACGTCGACAGAGTGATAGATTTACTCAAATCAAGAAGGAATGAAGAGTTCTTCTCTGAATTGTTCGAAAAGATTGACAAGCTGACAACAAGACCGATACAAACTCCGAGAACAGTTGGAACGCAGGTACATCGAACGAACGTACCATCCACCACACCAATTGAATATTATCGCCGAGGAATATATTACCCTTTTCTTGATGGACTGATTTCCCTACTACATGATCGTTTTAGTGGTCATGCTGCTAGTGTGATGCACCTCTCCAAGCTGCTTCCTAACAATGTAACTAATACTGCGTTTGAAGATATTCTTCCTGCTGTGGAATTGTATTCTGAATATCTAAATGGAAACTTGGACGAATTGGAAGGCGAATTAAGACTTTAGTTGGAACATTAAGACTTTACTTAAAATCTTCGCCTTATGACCGGTTTTGATCTGCAAGCGCCGAAAGGACATTTTCAGTCTTGAAACATTTGAAAAGTTATCTGCGATCTAACATGTCAGAAGAGCGCTTAACTGGTCTGACATTAGCTTACATTCATCGTGACATGGACTGCGAAAAAACCGTTGATGCCGTCGTACAATTATTTGCAAGAAAGCAAACAAGAATATCTATGTGACCCGACCCCTTCACTTCTAAGACTGTAAGTACGAACTTTTCCTTCTTGACTCTATATTCACGATGTGTAGAAATTATAGGCGTTTCACGAATATACATGAGCGTTTCATATTAACATATTGTGTGACGTTTTGCATAGGCTACTAACATTAAGTCTGTTGGCCTACATATATGAGAGAATTATATTTTATACAAATTGACTAAACCAAGTATTAATTATAACTATTTCTGCTTTCGGTTTTACATGTCTTAAAACGTACAGATTGATGTCATTTCAATATTTTATTTTTCATTACTTTGTTGAATGACAGTATTTTCGAAACCCATGACTGTAAGTAAAAGCCCCCAGAACTTAAATTCAGGATCAGCCGCTGGGCCCCCCCTGTGGTCGAATCCTGGATCCGCCACTGACTGCGGCTACGCAAAGCAGATAAACACTTGCGCATGCGAAGTTTTTGGGAAAACGGTGATTTCTCAGGGATCAAATGATACAGCGGATGATCAGCGTCATTCAGAATAGAGGAAAACATATTCAAGCCAATAATAATTCTTCTGTAGTCAAGAGGGACAAAATTGCTGCAGTCACACTGGGAGGAGGATGTAACCTTCTCTGTACCTTATCTAGCACATTTGAATTTACAGAATTCAAGTCTACAAACAACACCGCCGCGTACTCCATAATGCTTCGAATACACGAATTGTAAATGAACACCAAATTAGACTTGGATAAAAACGACTTTAATTGTCTGAGAACAAACATTCGCGAAGAAGCCTTCTTTGAGATTTGGTGAATGTGATCAGACCATTTTAACGTAGAGTCAGAAGTCACACCAAGGAATTTTTAACTAATGGTACACCTTGAATTGCATAAGTCTGCAACGATTCTGATTTTTGAAAATATACAAAAAGTTGATTGCACTTATGAACAGCGATTGACATGCGGTTCTTCACTACCCATTGATTAACAACGTCAAAAGTATCTATCACAGGGCTTATACAATCACGTTGTCGAATTTTAAACCAGCAATTACAATGTCATCAGCATACTTTAAAGGGAGAACATCATCCGACGGTGGAAGTGCAAGATCCAAAGTAAGTAACACTTTGGCAAGATCAGACATAAAGAAGCCAAACGCCAATGGACCAATCGAAGAACCCTGTGGAGTCATGAAATTATGACGTTTACGCTATGATGAATGAATTCCACTTAATTGCACTAAGTTTTGGGACTATCTTTTTTAATTTCCATTCTCGAACTCTCGATCTCTCACTCACTAGATAAACTATCTCCTCGCTTTTCTTGATACTTTTTCTTCCGATAATGATTCTCTGTCATAGCCTAATTTCTCTTCTACTTCCTCTTCTCTTTCTCCCTATTTCTATTAATCAATTATTCATTGATTATTATTGCCTTGACAACTGATGTGTGGTGGTGAGGGTTTGATCCTGCCAATTGACAGAGTCGCGTAAGTGGCTCGTAGCTCAGTTGGTTAGAGCACAGGAGTAGTATTAAAAGGGCTCATACTGTCCCAGGATCAGTACATTTTGAATTTGAACCTAATGTACCGATTTGTTTTTAAACTTGATCTTGTGGTTGTAGTCGTCTGTTATTTGAAGTGTTGATTGCGAACACAAGTGTACTGTTTTGTGTTATTTGTGAAGAGAATAGTGTAATGTGTTGATGATGTGAGTTCGGTTAGGTACATTTAAATGTTCTAGAGTTGTTAATTTGAACATGAATGGCAAAGTGTGAGGATTGAAACGTTGAGGATTGCTGTAATTGTGTTGAGTATGAGTAGGTAATATTCTAATTGTGTTGAGGATGAGTACGTAATGTTCTAATTGTATTGAGGATGAATACATAATGTTCTAATTGTATTGAGGATGAATACATAATGTTCTAATTGTATTGAGGATGAATACATAATGTTCTAATTGTGTTGAGGATGAGTACGTAATGTTCTAATTGTATTGAGGATGAATACATAATGTTGTAATTGTGTTGAGGATGAGTACGCAGATGTTCTAATTGTATTGAGGATGAATACATAATGTTCTAATTGTATTGAGGATGAGTACGCAGATGTTCTAATGCTGAACTTGTTATTTTTTTTGAATGATTATGTTGAAGGCTATCTATCTATCTATCTATATATATATATATATATATATATATATCTATATATATATATATATATTATATGCATGGAGAATTGTTTATTATTATCATTATGGTTTGTGTTCGATTGAGACAATTGTGACCATTGTGTCCATTGTGACCATTGAATCCTTCATTTCTATTTTGTGTTCTTTTGTCAAATTTCTATCACACTCTATATATATATATGATGAATGGTCGTCCAACATCATGGATTGTTGCAAGAGATCTTGGTTTTTCATTGCAAGCTATAAAAACAGTTACAAACTTAAATGAAACCATCCGAGCTGGTGAACTAATTGAGCGGTTAATGGATTTACTTGAAAGTACTACAAGACTAAATTTAGATCACAGTTGGATAGAAGATTTTTCGCCATCAAATTATAAAGAGATACCTGAATTTAAGACAGCAATTTTGAAACAGCGAGACGTGACTGGGAGATCAGAAGAGAGACATTCGTCAAAAATTATTTCTCCATGTTCTTCGGCAGATCGTGGAATTCATTTGGATGAGAGGCGAAAATTGGAAAACGAGACATTTAAATTGCTGTGCGAAGTGAACTGTGTTGAATGCTTTGAACGACCAAGGTCCATTCTCTTGGTCCCATGTGAACACTTTGTTTTATGTTCTCATTGTTATCATAAACAGAATAATTATATAAAGAAATGTCCTCTTTGTCAAGGGTTTGTAACATCCTATACGAATGTGTATAGATCATGATGACTCATCAAGCTCGCTTTTCATTGGTCATTAATGCTTTAGCCTGGCTATAAGAGAGAGAGATAATGGTTCTCGTTTCACTCATTCATTCATTCATTGAACAAGATTGAGCATGACCTTCAGCAGCTATATCCCTGTAGCACTTGTTCATCAAGGCAAGAAATTCAAAGGATTTATATTTTATTGTAGTGACGACGTAACAGGTTACAAAGCTGACTTAGTAGATTTGATGGAGGACATTGTAAAATTCTTCAAGTGTAAAGACAACGTTGAGGTGCAGAAAATCCTAATGAACGCATTGATTGAAGTGCTGACAAGAGTGACCAAATTTTGGCTTGAAGAAGTGTTCCAACCACTAAGTGGAACTGAGACAATTCCTGCTCATTCTCGCTGTTATTGCTATAACAGAACGCGATATTTCAACACATGCCTGCATGACCTGATAACGTTCAGCCATTATGAAGAAGATGGTGTAAAATTGAAAGTTGACGTATTTGCTGGTCCACCATCCGTCAGCATCAACGTGGCGGCGCTGGACCGAGATGACACTGCTAAGTTTCGAGCATACTATGTGAATCTTCTGCGTTTGTACGCCCAAATGTCATGTTGTAGGTGTTGTCCCCTCTCGATGGACTTAATGAGTGATCTTAAACAGTTGATAATTGCAACGAAACAAACCTTAAGTGACATTGATGACTATAAACTACCATCTGTCAATGTTTGAAGTGACATTGTGTATTACATGTATGTATTGAGCAACAATGCTATTTGTAGTTTGAATTATCATCATTGTATGTATTAAGCAATAATGTTATTCGCTTTCTTCTCATTCATTGTTGTAAAAAAAAGAAATATGGTTGTACAAAGAAAACGACGGTCTTTTCCCCGAAAGAAACGGTCATTTAAACCTTCAAGTCAGTTTAAGAAGGCATTGCGGAAATTGAATAAAATACATAATAATCGGAGGAAGTGTGAATTAATTCAAAATTCAAGTGATGACTTCATACGTGATTTGGCCTTTACAATTCACAAGTGTCTTCCAATATACAAGCCTTTGTTGAATCCTAGGTCTATCAAAAACATTCGCAAATTTTCGAATCCTAGGGGTAGTGATAAAGTCAGGAGAAATATGATTCAACATGGAGGTGGTGGCTTTATGGATATGCTAAATGACATCAGTAATAGTATCTCCAAAGTGCTTGACAGTCCTCTAGGAAGAATTATTACAGGTGTTGCTTTGCTGGCATAAAGCCAACAAATCAGAAGTCGACACGTCATCGATTACTCATTGACATTGATTGAAGGCTATATAAGATAGGCGTGCGAGCTTTCAGTAGTCATTTTCAAGTGATCATCCGTCAGTGTGAGTACAACAACAAAATGTCTCTTAAAATGCACATAATTAAGGAAGAGGGCGTCGCTGTTGATCGCGATCTCTTGAAATTTAGACCAACGCGTAAGGTTCAAGGAATTGGAAACACGTTTTATTTTCAAACGCTTAATTATGGTGATGATGGATTATATTTACAAGTTCCATTTTTTCATAGCAATGGGATGTCATCGTCTAGCTACAGCAATCTAAGACAAATGCGTGTCACATTTCCTAAATGGCAGCAAACTATACTAAAAATGATTGATTCATTCGCAAAGGAATGTGTCGAACTACCTGACAGTGCTCCGGTACATTGGAAGAAGAAGTTGGAGGAAGGTAGTGGATTCAAAGATCTACCTGAGTTTGATACTCTCTTCTTAAAATTATCTGACCATTTCCAAGCGTTTGATGTGCTGTCAAACCCAATGGATTGTGATGATCTCAAGCGTGGGCGGTACATGGGCTTGGTACACGTTACTGGACTTTACATTGGCGCTCATGGTTCAACTGGTAAATTGGCTTCTCTTCAGATGAAGGTTCTACAATTGGTTTATGAACCATTACCAATTGACAAGTGCTTAATTCATATTGAAGACATTGCTACACCAAGTGAGCTGAAAGAATCAAACGATGCAAAAGAAGCCAAGGAGGTTGATGAAAGCAAGAAAAGGACGCGCAGATCGAGGGACAGCATGAAGCTAAAACTGAGGCGACAGGATGCACAACCTGACTTGAAGAGTTCCTTCGATTCTACTCTCGATGAAGACACTCAAATGTGGTAAATTAAAACAACTGTTTATCGTTTCAATAAAACTTGTTTGGAAATAATTTACATGTTTTAAGTTCTAACTAAGCAAAATAATGGGTGTTAGTAAATGATGATGATGATATTGAATGACTCTGAAATGACAGATTTTCGACTATTCACTGACCGTACAATGTGTGTGGCCGGACCAAGTCAGTCTGGTAAAACAACTTTTGTAACTCAGCTACTGCAATACAGAGATGAGATGTTTAATAAGAAAATAAAACAGGTTAAATGGTACTACGGTATTTTTCAACCAGATCTGCATTCTGCACTTCGACAGCAGGGATACGAAGTAAAACAGGGGCTACCACCAACTGAGGATATCCGAGCAGGTGATTTGATCGTGTTGGATGATCTACTTCGCGAAAGCAAATCTTCAAAAGATGTAACCGAAATGTTTATTCAAACAGCACACCATAGGCAAGCTTTTATCATCTACATCACTCAAAATATCTTTGATGGAGGAAAAGAGCAGAGAACTAGAAGTCTTAATACACACTATTTGGTGGTTTTCAAGAATCCAAGAGATAGTAGTCAGATACATCATTTGAGTCGACAAATATTACCTCAGCAGCCTAAAACTCTTTCGAAAATATATGATGAAGTGACGAAGAAGCCACATGGCTACCTCTTCATTGACTTAACGCAAGAATGCCCAGAGCGATTTCGATTTCGAACTAATATTATACCAAACTCTGGAGATGCAATGATAGTATTCACTGTCAACAGTTAATTAATTGGACCAATGACAGTTTTAAGCAATACATATGTGCTTCAGCTACTATGACATTTTCAATATGAGTTTTTCAAAAATGGTTGTCATTCCTCAAGAGGAATATCTACAGCTATCAATGACAAGAAATATTCAGGAAGCTAAAAATGTGGATCAGCCGGTTACAGATCAACTTAAGCAATTATCTCAACAGGATAGGGAAATTCAAAAGATTGAGGATCCTTATCGACGAATGCAGTTACAGGCTGAGAATTTAGAGGAAAGACGACATATTAGGGAAAAGCTGCGCAAATTCATAACTCTTTCAACTCCTCGAGCATATCGCATGCGAGCTGAAAGGTTGTTTGATTTTATTGATCCTCACGTAAAGTTCAATGAGCGAGGAGAAATAATAGAAGAAAACGGTGATGTAATTAGGAACAGTCACATCGATGATCTTCTACAATATGCTGTGAGAGATGTAAGGCGAAAGCTGGGTGCTCCACAAGGATGGGAATACTTTCAAAAATTGCTATCTAATCACAACGTCCCCCATAATATAATCGGAGGACCAACTATAAATGAACTGAATAAAGTGTTGGCAACCGATTCTTCAAAAGGAAAAGTAGTTACCACAGTCAAGCGAGAACCCATTGTTTCTCCTGCTACGTCTCCAACTCCGAAGAGAAGAGGGAGACGCTCAACACGAACACCGAAAAGTTACAGCAAATATTAGGCAAATAACAGTGAAATTGCTTCCCATATCATGTCTATGCAGAAAATTTGCTGCTGTTTGAAGTCTGCGCTCGATAGTAAAGGAGAAGAGGGTATAGAAGTTGATATCAATTGCGTTAGCAGTTGCTGTGCAAGTAATACTCGAGCGAGTCGCCAGAATAAGGAGGATGAGCGCAGCGGAAAAACTGAGACAAATCTACTACGATATCAATCATCCCGCAAGCTTCAGTCGTCCGAGCGTTTTAGCCCGTGCAGCAGGTGTACGAATAGAGACAGTGAAGAAATGGTTGAAGAGTCAACCAACCTACACGCTACACAAGGATGCGAGGAAGCGGTTTCCAACTAGGAGATATGTTGTCAATAATATTGACAGTCAATGGCAAGCAGATTTGGCTGATATGCAGCAGATATCTCAATACAATGACGGTTACAAGTACATCCTAACCGTAATAGATATTTTATCACGATATGCTTGGGTTCGCGCCTTGAAATCCAAGAGAGGAGCAGAAGTTGAGGCGGCTTTTCAAAGTATTCTAAATGAAGGGAGGATCCCACAAAGAATACAAACAGATCAAGGAAAGGAATTCGAAAATTCCCACGTTCGTGGTCTACTTGAGCGATATGACATTGAACTGTTCAGTGTTAAAAGTGCTTACAAAGCTGCGATGGTTGAGAGGTTCAATCGTACACTCAAGACAAAGATATGGCGGTATTTCAGTGCTAAAAATACACATGTCTGGATAGATGATTTACAGAAGTTCGTGAGAAATTACAATGAGAGCTATCATCGGATTATAAAGATGCGTCCAATCGACGTCACTCGGGATAATGCTATGGATTTGTGGCTTCGTCTGTATGGCAAGGCACCAAAAACAACTACCGATAAGAAGAAAATCGACGTTGGTGATAGAGTTCGCATCTCTAAAGTGAAGTCTACATTCGAGAAGGGCTATCTACCGAACTGGACCGAAGAAGAATTTTTTGTTGATGAAGTAAATAAAAAATTTAAACCAACAATGTATAAGTTAATAGACTATCATGGTAATCCAATTGAAGGGAAATTCTACTCATATGAATTACAAGTGGTTGATCGGAGTGAAGAAGTGTATATGATAGATAGAATAGTTAAGAGGAAAGGACATGGTAATCATAGAAAATATCTCGTCAAATGGAAGGGATATCCTGACTCGTTCAACAGTTGGATAGCCCATCAAGACTTGAGAAATGTGGAAGTAGGAGACATTAGAAGCTTTTAAGCTAATATTGGTGAATGACTACTGATCCCACATTATATCCAATAATGTCGTCTGCTGAGTTCAACATCATTCTCCCGAGCAACAGCAATCCCAAGATATTTCCAGAGAACAAACCATCGGAGTATTCGGTTGAGTTTGCCAAGCCTCTTTATCTGAGTGGCCCTCACGAAGTCGCATTAACTGAAGTCACATATTACAATGATATTAGTTTGTTAACGAATAATTATTTTGAAATACACACGGAAGTACGTGAAAAGGATGATTGTTTTCGCCTATTTCAGAATGGTCTACATGGAACATGGGATTTTCATCATCTTACTTTACATCCTTTCTCACCATCGCTACCGTCTGTCAAGAACATGATCAAAATTGAAAAGGCATATGCAACGTCTTCCTTCAATTCTACAGTTCCCACACTCAGCTTGCAAGATACAGAGAATGAAATTGGTAAAATGTTCCGACGAATAAACGATCTCTTCACTCTCACTTTAAATAGATTCTTCAAGCCAGTTGTAAAAGGCTCAACTAAACTATTGAAAGAAGGGAGGAAGCATGTTCTGCTAATATTAGGTAGAGATTTGGCACACACTCTAGGGTTTCCCAGAACTACATTTTCATCTCTACATTGGTATAATGGACTTGGATGGAAAGCTGAGAGAACAGTTAGTGATTTTCAATGTAGAATTGCACCGTTGTATGCACTACAGAAAAGGAGTGTCCGCGTCAAGGAAAAATTTGAAGTTATTAAAAATATTGAAGACGTTGCAAGAAAGTTTCAAGGATCAGTGCCAGAAAGTTTAATGACTTGTGAATATAAGAAAGAGAAAGTAACTCTTTTTACTGCTGAAATGGAGGTAGAATTTCTTGTTTTCACTAAAAAGACACCTTTGGAAAAGTCTAATTCCGCTGTTATTGAATTCGGATCTGAAATTCAGAGACTATTCAAGCATCCTGATAGTCCACCGTGTTTGACAGAATTAAATGATACATATAAGATTCAGTTGAATTCCAATAAACTAAAGACAGCAACAAACGACGCATGGCACATCAATGTATATTCCGATAAAATACTGGCTGACGAATTGAGTACCTCAACTGAGCTAGTAAGGAGGGTCAATTTAAACGTTGAAGATCTAAACACACCATCGGAAATTTGTACAAAACTAAATGAAAATGGTGCACACTACCTCAACGCAGATGAGTACTTCTTTTCATATGATCCCTTAAAGAAGCGAATGGTTTTAAAAGTAGGGAGAAATTATCTCATTAAGCTCGACAAGATGTTGGCAACAATTCTAGGGTTCTCAAAATTCACAATAAATGAAGGTACAACCATTGGTAATTCAGCACCTTCATTAGAGAGAGACATCAGTAACTTATATATTTACTGCAATATTGTTGAGTATACTAGAGTTGGTGACATCGAGGCTCCATTGCTACGCACATTTCCCCTATCATCCGGCCGGAAGCAGTTAATCAATCGTGAATTCATCAACAAAATGTATTTACCGATCAATCGAAGTGTTATCAATAGAATCGACATTTCAATTCATGATGATGCGGGTGAAATTGTTCCATTCTATGGTGGTGTTACTGTGCTGACACTACATATTAAGAATCGAGACTAAGGCTTTACGCTATTGTGAAATTCTTCAGAATTCAAATTTACAATGACAGGCTTTTATAGCAGACCATCATATCAAAGCGGATATCCCGTATTTGCTGGAGGTAGGCGACAAGTAGGAGGCGGAATATTTGGTGCATTAAAGCGTGCATTACTTCCTGGACTTAAACGCTATGCGTTGCCAGTGATGAAACGCGTAGGAAACAGAGCTTTAGATTTTGGTGCAAATGTTGCTGCGGATGCACTCCAAGGAGCGGATATAGGAGAATCAATGAAAGTCCGTGCTCAGCAATCAGCTATTGATGCATTGGATGACCTAACAAAGTCGAGACGACCTGTTCGTAAGAGGCGCAACAAGACAAGACAAGTTGGATCCGGTCGAGTTACTAAGCAAAGACGAAGAGTTAGGAAATCTAGATCGAAGCTTCCTGTGAAGAAGACAAGAAAGCGAAAGCGAAAGCGAAAGCGGAAATCGAAATCAGTTGGAAATAAGTCGAAACGAAGGAGATTAACGTATTTCTAAACTGAGCGAAATGCAATCGACTATCAATTCAGCTTTGTGCTTTTTTGATACATCACCCCAGCAAACTGACATAATTTCGTCGAGAATTGTTGACTATTTTCCCTCAACAAATATTGTGGGTAATGACATACCTATTCAGTTTGATGTTACTGCTAATGCTGACGACTACATCGACTGTCAGTCTATTGACTTGGAATTGTGTGTACAAATTAAAAAAACTGATGGTACTAACATTGATTCTAAGGACAAAGTGGGGTTGATTAATCTCCCAATTGCCAGTCTCTTCTCAGATGTCACTTTATCACTAAATAATAAGCAGATTGAAGGAGGAGATTCATCATATCCATATGGAGCTTACTTATATACATTGACTCAGTTTCAAAACCAGGCCAAACAAACGCACTTACAAGCTGCTGGTTGGTTTACAGATCAGTCTGGTAAGTTCGATGATTTCGCTAATAATGGTTTGAAAAAGCGTGTGGAATTAACTGCTGATTCAGCTGAACTACATCTAAAAGGTCCTGTCTATCTTGATTTTTTCCGTCAATCGAGATACCTCCTATCTCAAGTACAAATGCGATTGACATTTGTTCGTGCTAAATCAAAATTTGCTTTGATGTCATTCGGACCTGCTGCATCCTATGATGTACACATAATGGAAGCTGTCCTCAATGTAAGGCGAGTAAAAATGAATCCCACAGTCATCAATCAACATGCTGTAGGACTGAAGAACCACAATGCTATATATCCAGTCAATCATAGTGTACTAACCACTTTTACGATTCCGGCGACTACCTCATCTTTTGATTATCCCAACCTCTTTCCAATTGCCCTACCGAAGGCGGTGTACATCGCGTTTGTAGAAAATGAATCATTTTGTGGTAACTTTCAGAAGAATCCGTTTCATTTTCAACATTTTGGTATCACGAAACTCGGTCTATTCGCAGATGGCAATTCAGTTGCTTGTAAGGCCTATCAACCGAATTTTAAGGAAAACAATTTTGTTCGCGAATATTGCTCTACTTTCATGGCACTAGACATGTTCAACACTGACGATTCAAATGGTATTACGATGGATATGTATAAGAATGGCTACTTCTATATATTATACAACCTCAAAGCAGATTGTGATATAACTGGGGAAAATGTGGATGTTACAAAAGCTGGTAACCTTCGATTGGAACTCACATTTGCGGATCCTTTGAAAGTTCCTGTAACGGGTTTACTTTACGCAATCTATGACAGCAGCATTGAAATTACTAGATTGAGAGACGTCTTGGCCAACTATCAGAGATGAGCAACCTCAGTAATGTGGAAATCTTAAACTTAATGAAGAAAGCTCATCCCTATTCCAAGAAATTGTTTCTCAATGTATTCCCAAGAGATGAACTACCTACATCAATTCAGTCATATCCCTGTTCTCTGATTATAAATACAGACACGGTTAATCTTCGTGGTAAACATTGGGTTGCCGTGTACATAAATCGCAATAGAGTAGCTGAATATTTTGATTCTCTCAATCAGCCGCCATTACATGATATATCAATATGGATCAATAGATTCTCATGGACTAGAAAGAAAGTGACATCGTTCCCACTCCAAAGTAATAGATCCCTCATGTGTGGGGGCTACGTACTATATTTTGTTAATGAACGACCTTTGAAAAGTGACTATAAAAGTGTTATTCGATTATTCTCTAGAAATTGTGCTAAAAACGATGTAATTCTCAACAATTATATGAACTCAGTCTTGTAATAAATTCATTATATATGCAAAATTTGTTTTATTTCCCAGAGCGTAATGTTTAGAGGGAGAGCAAAGTTTCACAATTGAAATGTATATTTACAAACTATTTACAACAGTCCATCAACTTTTTACAAAATAATTTTTCAAATCACTTATTATTTGGGATACAACTTTCAAGTCTTTAATGCCAGTTATCACAACTTTCCCATTGTGGAACACGTGAACGTGATAAGGATGCCAATTTGTCATTTGCGCAGCAGGAAATAACTCCACCTCATAAGTAAGATTGGACGTAGAGGAAACTTTGCGAAAGTCATAGCGATAATTCAATTCGCATAACACTGTCATGGTTTTTACTTTCCAATTAGGTAATTTATCCCGTAATAGTATTTCCAACACGGAGTGTAGGTAATTGAGATCACAATCATCGAAGCACCCAACACACTGCACTGTTCCATTAGGAAAGAAAAGGACAGTCATAGATTTCTCCTTCCTCAAGATTCTCCATGTCAACATTGTGGGTCGCCCCAGATACAAACTCGTCGTCGGCTTTCGCCTCTTCTTCACTATTAGCCATTGCTTTCTGTTGGGTATGTCTCGCTCGATTTGATGTAGATCGAGTTTTGAGTTTGCTTTTGTAACCACCATGCGATTCACCACTTTCATCTGACTGATGTCGTCCATCTCTGACGAATGAAATTATACTTGGTAGAATCTCCTTTATAAAGGAACCCCATGTGACGTCACTAAAACGAAAAAATCGATGATCAACGTCTTTCCTCTTGGATGAACATACGTAAAGTTTGACAGTTGAATCATATTTTATCCATACCTTTTCATCCAGAGGAATCTTCATCCGAGTATCATGTCGCTCAATCAGATTAGCAAAATCTTTAAGTGAGGGCAATGCGTCACTACTAATAGAAACACCACGATGATTTCTACTATTTGTTACAGAATGTCGAAAAACTATTTTGCTTGAATCTGTTAGGTGAATTTTTTGTCTGTCACTTAACTTCCATGTTCTGATATAATGAGGCATATTCTGAAGTTATTCTTAATGTAATTATTATAATCTGATAATTGCCTAAAGTTAGTTTATGTTTGCAAATCAACATATCGGAAGGATGCTGAATGCTGTTATGTATTCAAATTCAATTTCTACATATCGGAAAGATGTAGAAATGTACACTCAAATATTTACTACCTACGTGTTATTTTTTTTTATGGATTCTACCGTTGTTCTATCCGCTATTCTACATCACCTGCTGTGGGAAGACATTTTCGTCTTTTTGACGGAGGAGGAAGTCCAAGGCTATAGTGTCCATATGGTAAAGATAAGTTCTTATTTATCCAGCAGCGCTTATCTTCCCAAAGTGAGAGCCCTCGCTTTCTAAACGTTTTTGTTTCAACTATGTGGTTTTTTGAATTTATGACGGTTATTTGCTCATTGGTATCTTTCTCAGTATAGTAAACATTTCTATAGTCACTATGTTCTATGCGTCTAACCACTGCTCTCTGTATACCCTTTGCTCGCCTAATGCTATGATGTGTTGAATCTAGAAATTTCATTGAATACATTTTTGGTTTCAAAAGAACCATCTCCTCAAGCAACTTTCCCGCGCACTCATCCTTAAAACAACCGAGTCTAGCCTTGTTTGTAATTGAATATAAACGGTGATTCACATCATAATTTGAGGAATCAAATTTTTCACCGAAATACAGGAATATATCCTCTAGACGAACAGATGGTGAGGTGTATAGACAAAGGAAAAAGCTATCGGTATCACCTCCACAAAGACGTGCTCTATTTATCAGTGGACATCTAATTAAATCTTTATAATACAACTGGTACATTTCTAATTTACTATAGTCAAGAACTGCTTGACCAACATAAATTAGTTTATTTAGAACTATTGAAGGTTTATACAGTTCCATACCAACTAAATCTTCATCGAATATCTTATGCTGGACATATAGGGGATGATTGGCCAATTTAGATAGTTGCAATGTTGTATTTACTAATTTGAAGTTCCTCCGACGTCTCACATTCTCCATAGTCTTACCAAACAGGGAGTTGTTTTTTAATTTATAAAACGCTTTTTCAAAATCAGATTTTGATTGAGCTCTTTTCTGCGAATTCATATCAATATATTGTCTCAGCCACGATTTTTGTGTGAACTGGATTCCAGCATGGACCTTCTTTATCTTCATTCCCATAGAGAGGTAGAATTTTAGAATCGAGTAATGAACAACATAATTTTCTCGATCGAACTGATGCAGCAACAGTTTCTTTGTGCTTGTGAAACACATATTTGGTCTTAAAGTTTCATAGAAATTTTTCATATATGTAGAAAACATTTTTTGCTCTACCAATTGCATTTCTGGAGCTAATGGAAAATCAGCCGTGTCATCGTGAATGTCTGAAGGATATTCTAAATCCAAATCAAAGACATAACCTATATCAGCCTCATTATCAATATTTTGAATGTTTTCCTCATTTGAGAAGTACACTACTTGACCTTCATCAAGCCATTTGAAGTTTGAATGTGGGAGATTCTCACTTAGCGACGAACCGTAAAGGTTGTTGACGTCTAAATATGCTAAATGACGGCTCTCTTGTGGATTGTTTTGCAACTCTGAAATACGAGCACGCGCTCTATGAATATTTGTAAACGTCATACCTCCTCGGATCCCCCTCTCAAAAAGATTATACATGCTCTCATCTTGAATGTAGTGTGGAGGATCATTCGAAGCAAAATTCAATGCTGATGTGAAGCTAAGGTGAGGTAGGCTAACAAAATGAACTGGATCTACTTGATCTTCATCCTGACTTAATTTCCTAAATGTCTCAAAAATGTCTGCCAACAGCAAGACATCTAACTTGAGGTATGCAAGCATGTAGTCTCCAAATGTTTTGCAATTAAACGCATTCCATGCTTTTTTCGCGTGCTCATAATCTATATCGTTGCAATGCTCAAGAGTAAGATCGTTGTAAAATTCCCTTTGAGGAGGAAGACAGAGCTCCGTTAGAGTTGCCAAACTACTAAAATATGAGTACGGAAACACTCCTTTTTCGTAAAGAATATCATCAGTTAATTTTGGAAATTCATTTCGCAGCGCTTCTACATGTTTGTAGACTTTCAGACTTTTGGCTAATTCAGCAAGCGATGCGCTCAGAAATTGATAAGAGTCCAAAAATTTCAATTTAAAATATACAGGCTTTCCATTATATTCGCTTACTGGAATTTTTGATGATAGAGTGATATATTTCTCAGCAGTAGCTGCAATAACATCTAACTTCCAAGATTTCTTTTTACCAATTGCTTTATAACAAACAATATGGCTGTCATAGTTTTTGAAATTGTGAAAGAAAACAGGAAGCTCTCGTCGATTCAATCTTAATCGCAAATTGCACTTTGAACATAATGCTTGCCTGTACTTTCCGGTTATGTGATCGTGATCACGAACTTTTGATATATCTTCACTAAATTTTATCTTACATTTATTGCAATTTTCTGTATTTTTATGAGCAATATCTTCCACTGCTGTCAATCGCATCGGCATTCTGGTCATGACATTTTGATTATCATATAAATTTTGGACAACATCTTCTAAATGATTTAGGAACTCAGCGATGCAATTTTCCCCTTCAAACAGATAATAGGTGTTATTGTAGGTTGACTGAAGTGCCTCATGCCAGACGTGGTACACACCTACAGCCGCAGGTTTATGAATTTTGTTTTCTATTAAACACTCGATATCGGCGTATATGACTAAAGGTGGACTGAGTTGGTGCTCAGTACTACTTATCTGAACTTCTAAATGTTTGGGCATTTTTTCTATTTGCGCCTTACCACGACTACAGAATTGAAAATGTCGTTCTAAAACGCTTCTCTTTGAAAAGGATTGAGTGCATCTTTCACAAAAAATCTTGCGACTTGTGTAAAATTTGCTATATAACCTAGATAATTTTCGTATGCCGCAATAATGGGCAAAACCGTTATGTAGCACTAGCAAAATATTAACGGTTCTTTTGCCAATGAAATTGCTGTTGTATCTTACTCCCTTGAGACCATTTTCATACAAGTGGATATTTACTTTTATATCATTGTTTTTCTCAAACTTAGGAATGTCCTTTATTGACACTGGTGTGGAAATGCCATCCATAACCAATTCAGATGTCCACTTTCTATATGAGTTTACCTCGTTTATCTTTGAATGAGTAACTTCATCGTAGTGAATGATTGACAAGATAGAATACATGAAGCAGTCATTTGAATTTGAATTTACATTTATTACAGCTTTAGAACTTCTTAACTTTTTAGGTAAAGTATTCATTTTACCACCCGATAGTAGAGGAGTTGAAATTAAATTGAATTCTACATTTACTACTTTATCAACAACCCAATTGCTTCCTCTATTTGCAAAAGTTGAAACATGATTTGATAAACTATTTAAATTATCCTGAAACCATGTGTCAAAGTCATATATATAATTTGATGATAATGAGGTGAAGTGCGCGAGAAAAGTTTCTTCCTCTTGAGGATTAGAACGGACATAGCGAATTTGAGCAATTAATCGACCACGTAGTTGAAGACTAGTTCGCAAGTCATTAACTAAATTTTCTAGTAAGGTTCGCATGTTGAATAAAAAAGATGTTACATCTACTGTTTGAATGGTTGGTGTAATGTCATACACGCGAGCACGTCCGCTGAAGGCGCTTTCACTGAGGGTGAGTGTTCCATAATTATTGTGACTACTCATTTCAATGTTCATATCATGTATATTATTGTGTTGACGGAATCTACTTGTGCTATTATAATTCTTACCACAGTGAGAGCAGCAATGCCTAAAAGCTTCATCATTATTTAAAGCGCTATCTGGAATGTCCCTAACATGACTACTACAAGTTGATAAATTAGTATTATTTGTTCCTATTTCTTCTTGACTGCAACATACGAGATTGTGTCTTTTTAAATTATCTTTCCTACTGGTTTCATATGGACAATTACTACATTTATGCTTTATTCCTAGCTTGCAAAATTTTTCATGACGCGTTAAATTGCTAACAATTGTAAACTTCTTTCCACACTTAGAGCAGACAACCATGATGATCGTTAAGGATTAACAATTTGCGTCTACTTATATACTGTCTACATATTATATTACGTAACCAGTGACGTCGACCAATGGAATTTGTTCTCAACCTAAGACTTATATTTCCACTTAAATACATAAATAAAAAGACATACAAAGTGTACAAGTAATTTTTTTTAAATAAGAAAAATTCAAAAAGAAAAGTTACAGCGACTGACATTTAATGATATCACTATGCGTCACCTTGACGTGGGCACAATGTCCATGACACCTTGAGAAGTCATCGACATGTGTCATGCGCACTTTGTTAATGACTGCCGCTTTCGATAGCTCAACGTGCATTATTGTTTCACGCTTCGCTATCGATTGCGACAGTTGCAGGTTAGCCTGCGATATGTTGCGGAACGACTCAAGCAAAGACTTGTAGTCAGCGCGAAGAGCCGTCTCGCGTTCCTCTTGTTGGCGCAACTTACGTTCAAGGTGACGCACTTTGTCCTCCGCACTTTTAGACACAGGTGTGGGCACCTCGACCACTGAATCGACCGTCTCGTCCAGGTCAACGTTAAATAGGGGATCACAAGTTGGGAGAGAGTTGGAGAGGATCAAAGTAGGAGTTGGACTGTTGGGCATCGGCGTAGGAGCAGGTGGAGACGATGGGACCCAGTAGTCATCGAATGTTGGTTGAGGTGGAGTTGGCTGAGGTGGAGTGGAGTTGGGACGCGGTGCAGAATGGGAGAGGGTGGGAAGCTGACCTCAATGCCGGGTGAGGCTCGAAGTTGGGAGAAGGGAATCTCCTCTTCCGGAACAAGTGTCAACTGTTGCTGGAAAAAAAGAGAGATTTGAATTAACGAAAGGGACATAACATTATAGTTTGAATTATTAGCCTATTCCTATGATTGACACTTACGTTTTCTTCATCTGAAGAAGACTCCCGGATGGAGTACGGACGCTCCTCATTCTCCTCCACTGAGGTTGTAGTGGCCGGAGTCAAGCCAAGGAGGTTGTTCCGGCTCTTCTTTAGAGAGAGCGATCGGTAGCTCTACAAGGGAGAATACATTTTAAATTCCTCTTGAATTTGAATGTATGCATGTGTCCTAAGTTATTAATCTAATCATGTTATTTTATATGACTAAAATAATTGTTGTCTATTACTTACTCTCTTTGAAGGCGGCGTAGGCTTCGCAACCCAGCTGCTACTTGCGGGCGTACTAACGACTACCTGTGGATGGAAATGAAACATAGTTAAAGTGTGAAGAAAGGAAAATACATACGAATAGATAAAGTGCTGATTTTGATATTTCAAACTTACATTCCTTTCCGGAACTGATAGCTTCCGCTCGACTTTTAACTTCTTAACTGGTGGCTTATTAACAGGTGGCTTCTTGAGCTGAAATAGTGAAAAGACATGCACATTATTATATATGAAAAACAAACAAAACAGAAGTCAACTTTCCCTATCAGTTTTGGACTCTTGAATTTTTTTTTTTGCTTTATGTTACTGCTAATATTCTAAATATGAACTCACCTCAATATCACTATCCGAGGACTCGGAATCGGTGTCAACATATTTTCGGGACTTGGGTTTCGGCTTCGGCTTAGGTTTTGACTGCTCACTTGTGGACTCCTCAACTTGGCTTAGGATGCCCTCAATAGGTCTTTCTTTCGCGAAGAGCCTCTCCACTCGCCTCTTCTCCTCGAGGCAAGTGAGGTTTCGACCCTCCCGCCCGTTTCTCAATGCGCATTTGGTATGGGTCTTTATGAATCTTTTAGGATTCTCGCCTTTTGCCTCCATGTCTGTCCGCACATAGCTTTTACAAGATAGGCAGTACAGAAAACTGCAATCCTGACGTATCGTGCATTCCTTATGCTGACTTTTCATAGAATGCCGGACAGCCTGCTTACAGGTTTGGCAATAGTGAAAAATCAGACGTTGTCGTGGCAAGCAACTGGGACGAGGCATGTCTGTAAGAAAAATTAAATCCATACTTAAAACTTACTAAATTTTGGTTTTAGAACTTATTAATGTACCTACTTATGAACTTAGAAAAAAGTAACGTAAATTGTTCCAAACT
Organism: Prostheceraeus crozeri; assembly: GCA_907163375.1. Taxonomy (NCBI): domain Eukaryota; kingdom Metazoa; phylum Platyhelminthes; order Polycladida; family Euryleptidae; genus Prostheceraeus; species Prostheceraeus crozeri. Next base: position 45,904 of record CAJQUW010014588.1, on the reverse strand, counting down.
CACATCGTGGTAGTGAGTATTATACGTAAGAGAATAGCTAAAGTCTTTAATAAATTTCATAAACACAACTTTAAGTCTATTAATTTTGATCAAGTTATTTTCTATCTCTTAAGGTTTAGAACTTATTAATGTACCTACTTATGAACTTAGAAAAAAGTACCATTTAAATTGTTCCAAACTCACTTTAGAATATTGATTAAGGCTTGAAAGAACGGAGCTGACGTCTTGCTAGGCAGGCTGATAATTCAAAAATGAGTGAAGAACTGACTTCAACACTTTCTTTATATATGAAATGCACAAAGCAACTACGAACAAAGACCTACTGACGTCATGCTATTGAGATGATATAGTTAAACAAAATGTTTTCACTTAAACAAGATTCAAAATCAAACAGCTGATAAATTCTAACATTAAAAACTTAACATTAAATTGTAACAGAGTTTATTAATTTTGATCAAGTTATTTTCTATCTCTTAAGGTTTAGAACTTATTAATGTACCTACTTATGAACTTAGAAGAAAGTAACATGTAAATTGTTCCAAACTCACATCGTGGTAGTGAGTATTATACGTAAGAGAATAGCTAAAGTCTTTAATAAATTTCATAAACACAACTTTAAGTCTATTAATTTTGATCAAGTTATTTTCTATCTCTTAAGGTTTAGAACTTATTAATGTACCTACTTATGAACTTAGAAAAAAGTACCATTTAAATTGTTCCAAACTCACTTTAGAATATTGATTAAGGCTTGAAAGAACGGAGCTGACGTCTTGCTAGGCAGGCTGATAATTCAAAAATGAGTGAAGAACTGGCTTCAACACTTTCTTTATATATGAAATGCACAAAGCAACTACGAACAAAGACCTACTGACGTCACGCTATTGAGATGATATAGTTAAACAAAATGTTTTCACTTAAACAAGATTCAAAATCAAACAGCTGATAAATTCTAACATTAAAAACTTAACATTAAATTGTAACAGAGTTTATTAATTTTGATCAAGTTATTTTCTATCTCTGAAGATTTAGAACTTATTAATGTACCTACTTATGAACTTAGAAGAAAGTAACATGTAAATTGTTCCAAACTCACATCGTGGTAGTGAGTATTATACGTAAGAGAATAGCTAAAGTCTTTAATAAATTTCATAAACACAACTTTAAGTCTATTAATTTTGATCAAGTTATTTTCTATCTCTTAAGGTTTAGAACTTATTAATGTACCTACTTATGAACTTAGAAAAAAGTAACATTTAAATTGTTCCAAACTCACTTTAGAATATTGATTAAGGTTTGAAAGAACGGAGCTGACGTCTTGCTAGGCAGGCTGATAATTCAAAAATGAGTGAAGAACTGGCTTCAACACTTTCTTTATATATGAAATGCACAAAGCAACTACGAACAAAGACCTACTGACGTCACGCTATTGAGATGATATAGTTAAACAAAATGTTTTCACTTAAACAAGATTCAAAATCAAACAGCTGATAAAGTGTAACATTAATAACTTGACATTAAATTGTAACAGAGTTTATTAATTTGATCAAGTTATTTTCCATCTCTTGAGGTTTAGAACATTAATGTACCTACTTATGAACTTAGAAGAAAGTAACATGTAAATTGTTCCAGAGTGATAAATCTTAATAGAATTATCACCCAATCAAAATTTCGAATTTCGCGCACTTATCAAATGATCCATTTAAACAAACCATATGGTGAACACATGAGGCATCAGCTGAGGATGTTTATGTGGTCATCGCATTTTGAAATTTTGCGCACTTATCAATTGCTGCATTAAAACAAGACTGTGGAAGATATGCGCCTCTGGTTAGGGTTAGGGTTAGTTTAGGGTTAGGGTTAGGGTTAGGGTTAGGTTAGGGTTAGGTTAGGGTTAGGGTTAGGGTTAGGGTTAGGGTTAGGGTTAGGGTTCAGTTGAGAAGAAAGAGTACCTATGGCGCTCGGAGCCCATGGGTAAATAAATTTTCGAGTGCGCGTAGCGCACGAGAAAATTTATTTACCCTATAATCCGAAAAATTTCGAGGGCGCGAAGCGCCCGAGAAATTTTGAGGCCCCCCCCGCGGCGCGTCGTGTATGAAGTGTATGAAGTGTATGAAGGTCAAAGGTCAGGTCAGGTCAAGGTTGAGGGTAAAAGTGTTAAGTATTGTGATAATTTTGAGTTGTAAACTTTAAGTTTGGAACTTGGTCAAAATCTGGAAAATCAGTCATTTTTCGAGAAAAACTTGGAAATTTTCCATTTGCATACACGTGCATACAACATGGATTTTTTAAGCAAATGGGTGCATACCTTATATCATTGGAAAGCTCTTTTCATTGTGATTCCAATGGTGTATTGTATGCATCCTGTATGATACCTTCCTCACGAGCTACATGCGTTTGAAAACTAGATTGATTTTGCAAAATTTTAAAAAATCAATTTTTTTCCATCGTTTGTCTATCTTCAAGGCTGTCATACAGCAAGTTTTTTTGAGGAAGTGGGTGCATACCGTATATCATTCGAAAGCTCTTTTCATTCTCATTCTAATGGTGTATTGTATGCACTACGTATGACAATTTCCAGGGGAACTACATGTCGTTCCATCCTCATATGTAAGTAGATGTTATTTCAAAACTTTAATCCCAACTTCCACTCAAATCTTGGAGGCAATACTCCTTTGAAAAGAAATCAAAACACCAATTTTGTACTCATAATAACATTGATATTTTGAAGATTACAAAAAAGCGTTACGATACAGAAAGCTAGAGAGTCTACAAATTGTCCAAGATCGGGAACGGTGGTATCTTCCGCAGGTCCACTTGCAGACTGACCTTCGTCTTTCGCGGCGCATCGGGACATCGCCTCGGAGTTTCTGATTCAATAAAGGAGAACTCTATCAAGTTCTTTAGCTTCTCGTCGTCAGGTTCAAGTCTCAACTTCAGCCGCTTTGTGTGCACTCTTTCTGGAGCGTTCCACACCTTAACACTAATGCGTGCTTCTATCGGTGGTGTTGTCTGATCTTCGCTGACATGTGAGTCAACCAAATCGAATATGTTCGATGTCGATCCCTCGGTTGGAACAGGCGATTGAGGTGGTGTGTTGGGGCCTACCATTTTGACTATCTCTTTCAATTTCACAACAACTTCAGGATTGGAATTGGTACAATTTCAGGACTTATATACTTTCTAAACAAAGGAATTCCCAACAGCCAATCAGAATTGTTCTAATTCTCCCTCCTTTGGCTATATAAGACGTGGGATAGTTCCAATTGTTATCTGTTCTAATCCTCACTACTACCATGGCAGGAAGCTCAAACAACATTATCTTATCGGGGAACACAACGGAACCCATTGAAGGCGGTAAACTCGATACGGTGATTCGAGAAATAAAAGATAAGTCCAGGAGTGGTGAGATATTCTTCTCTGGTACCTCCTCTGGGATATTCCTCATTGGTGGAAAACTGGATACGGTTATGAGACTATCATGTGGTTGTGAAGTATACTTGTGGAGAGTACTTGTAGTGACGGCCCTGCAACTTCGGAGCAGTCAGCCAGTCGTTTGCCCCGTCCACATGAAGGAGCATGACTACTCAAATAACACTGCTTTCCATCAGTGGGGAGAGGGCTTTCTCTCTGAGATGGCCATCATGTACCCTAACGTATTTTCGCATATTTAATTAAACATACATAGTAAATGTTGTCTTTTTCACTTTGTAAACTATTATGGAATTTGGGGAATCATATTATCAATATTTGACAAAAGAACACAAAATAGAAATGAAGGATTCAATGGTCACAATGGACACAATGGTCACAATTGTCTCAATCGAACACAAACCATAATGATAATAATAAACAATTCTCCATGCATATAATATATATATATATATATATATATATATATATATATATATATATATATATATAGATATATATAGATAGATAGCCTTCAACATAATCATTCAAAAAAAATAACAAGTTCAGCATTAGAACATCTGCGTACTCATCCTCAATACAATTAGAACATTATGTATTCATCCTCAATACAATTAGAACATCTGCGTACTCATCCTCAACACAATTACAACATTATGTATTCATCCTCAATACAATTAGAACATTACGTACTCATCCTCAACACAATTAGAACATTATGTATTCATCCTCAATACAATTAGAACATTATGTATTCATCCTCAATACAATTAGAACATTATGTATTCATCCTCAATACAATTAGAACATTACGTACTCATCCTCAACACAATTAGAATATTACCTACTCATACTCAACACAATTACAGCAATCCTCAACGTTTCAATCCTCACACTTTGCCATTCATGTTCAAATTAACAACTCTAGAACATTTAAATGTACCTAACCGAACTCACATCATCAACACATTACACTATTCTCTTCACAAATAACACAAAACAGTACACTTGTGTTCGCAATCAACACTTCAAATAACAGACGACTACAACCACAAGATCAAGTTTAAAAACAAATCGGTACATTAGGTTCAAATTCAAAATGTACTGATCCTGGGACAGTATGAGCCCTTTTAATACTACTCACAGGTCTAGTTAACCTTGGTCGTAGGTTCGAATCCTACCAGCCGCACATCTTTTGCATGGCAATTTGATCTATTGTTTATTTAATTTCATTGTTGTTAATATTAATCTCTCAACTTAATTCTTTTCTTCCTCCTCTTCTATTTCTCCCCACTTCTCTTCATTTTTTTCTCTTGTTCCAATTCATCATTTCTCTTCTTCTTCCATATCTCCTCTCACTTCTCTTTTTCCTCCTCTCCTTTCTCTTTATTTCTCATTTTTCCTCCTCTACTCTGTCTCCTCATTTCTCTCATTTCTCTTCCTTTTATTCTTCTGTTTCCTTATCAGCTCTTCTTTTTCTTCTTTTATTTATTATTCTCCCATCAATCTGTTTTCTGCTTTGTTTTTATCGAAAATCGATGTGTCTTCGAAAATAACATAATGTAAAAATTCGTCACTAATTTCTACCTATGCATTTCTTATTAATAGGATTCATGTTTATCGAAGGGCATTTGATGAATCCCAATTTTGCGATTGCAGTTGGAATAGAATACTTGTAATTGCAATAGTTCAATATCATAATTCAACGGATCTCTTTTTCGGATTCATTCGTGCCCGTACTCGATGCATGGAATGAGTCTGTCTTTCGATGATTTAAAAGCATTCCAGCGTTGGCGGTCACGTCATTAAGTGCAGCCCTCGTATTTCATTTCTGAATAGAGGAGAACTGCGCACAGATTATTTCCCTACTGCCGCCTGGGCGAATGACCTTCAATCAACGCGTTACTATCGATAATCACATGACAGCGAGAGGAAACGTGCAAGCAGTCCTTCATTTCATTCATGTTACTCGCACTGCGCATCGAACGTGATTCATGTTTTGCGATACGGTTTAAGTGATAAGTCTAAGACTTAGACCAAACGACGCCTCGAGCACCTTTCCTTTGGACATTTGGAGGAACTTAAATCCACCACCCATATTCGACCTCCACATTAATCAATTCACAGATCATTTATTTCTATTTTCAAGTTGCAGACCAGCAGTTGACAACTAAGCTTTTGCCTTTATCATCTTACAAAACATCTTGTGATTTGGTTCACCTCATATTTAGTGACTTGACTTTATCTCCTACATTAGTCGCTGAAAACCAGGGCTTCGAATGTCATCTCGTGATCTCTGACAAGAAAATAGTCTAATGCAGTACAACAAAATGTTTTTCGATGATTGATATCTTCAATTGCCGGAGTTTACAGGTGAGATGTCTACTCTTTTCACTTCTTATTAAGTTTAAGTGAATTAACTACGCACTGGATTAGTTATAAGCCTATTTTCACGAAATTATTATAAATGTTGAAGCTAATTGATGAAATCGCAAAAATAAAAGAAAAATTATTTTAATTGTCCATAAAACATGGCATCATCTGATATCAATCAATTTCAAATTTCGTGGCTCGAATTGGAATCAGATTAATTCCTCCCGCCGAAGATAATTTACCATAATTAGAGGCTTTACATACATTTTGCCATGCTTAAAAAGGAACGCTGCTATTCGAACATTTTCATCTTCCTGTTATTGAACTGTTGTGTGATCATCAATATAATAGTTAAAGTTTTCTACAAAATACTGAAGTTTGTACCATAGGATTATAAATGACAATGCATAGGCAACCATTTTGACGATCAATATGTTATGATTGTGCATTGATTTTTTTACGTAAGTGAATGATTTAAATGTACTGTAACAATGTAATAATGTAAGGCACAGGTATCTAAGCTTATTAAGAAAATCTAGATAATGATTATGATTCTACTGTATATTTGAATAATTGGACGATTGTACGTCACACATATCAGTTTGCAATATCGTAATGCATGCACATACATAAGTTTTGTTGAATAATATTCAAATAAACTTATTTTGTTGAATGTTATCAATTATTGCGAAAATGAATGAATAAATAATTTGCTTTTGCTCATGAATGTATCGGATGCAATGTATTTTTTGCCAGCCTGGATTTTTATGAAATGGTTGCAAACATGACAATATTATAATTTGCATATTTGTAAGGTTAGCAACACATTCTGGGCTACATAAAATAGGCCTATATTCGATTTAATTATAATAAAACGTTATGTTTCGTATTGTGTTGTAAATAGAACAAAACGTTTATTATTTGATGATAATTATGATGTCTTAAAAATGATTCCCCTTTACTCAGTTTATAAATAAAGCCACTAAATTCATTTTGATAAAATTAAAAACTAATTCTTGCACAATGCATTTCGTCCATTCTTATTCAAGTGCAAACATGCAGGATTGAATATGAAATACAAAATCTGAAATCATACTTCTACAGCAATGAATCTATGGACAAAAGGATTGTTCATAAATATATATTACTGCAGAAGTAGGCTTATATGATTTTAGATTTTGTATTTTATATTCAGTCCACGTTTGCACTTGAATAAGAGTGTGCGAAAGACATTGTGCAAGAATTAGTTTTTAATTTTATCAAAATAAATCTACTGGCTTTTTTATTTTTTGATAATTATGATTAATTTTATCATGATTGTGCAATTAATTGTGTGTAAATAAATTATAGCCGGAAGATGATGGTCGCTTGTCCCGCATTTGCTTGAAAAACAGAGGAAATACTATCTAAACAAGGAATTCTCTCATCATATGAATGTCAAATTTTATTGGGTTGTACAGTATTAATGCAAAATCATGTTAAAATTCATGATCTAATTTTACAGGCGATAAATATCCGAAGATGGTCAAAAATCAAAAATATATCAAAAACTGTGTCTCTGTCCAGATGCAGAGCATTGTAAGCATTCAAAATATAATGACAATGTGATTTTCTAAATTTTAGTCTAATTCTAGTTTCTAATTATGTCTTCAATTTATAATTTAGCTTCGATAGCCTCTAGATTTTAGGCAACAAGCATGAAGAAACTTTTATTTTGGATCAGTTGTGCCTCATGTCAATGAAAGAAATCTTATATTTTACTAACTATACAGAATTATATATTGTTCATATTCAATGTAGGCCCTATATGCCTACATGTCGAAGCATCTTCTCTACCGTGACTCAAATTCAATAGGCATGCATTTCGATACCTCTGATGAGCAATTTCATCATATTAGATATTGATATTCTAATATAGTGATTTCTCTTTTGAGCGTTGTATATGTATGCCTACGTGTATGTAATTTTTGTGATCTAATTAAAATTTTGCTGTTTCTTACTTCAGGTACGTCGTTCTTACAAAAGGTCAATGGAATATCGAAGAAGGATCCGTGATTTATCAGCGTCTGCTTTTGTCTCAAGTGGAACGTGTATGCAAACAGAAATACTTAGATAATTTGCGAAAATATAATTATCCACAGATGATTCCAATGTTTTCGCTATCTTCATAATTGGGTAAATGATTGAAACTAGTTTTAAGTATGGTAATGGGATGTCTGTCACGATGTCAAGTGACTCATTAGGACGTCTCGTAGGAGCACTTTGAAGACGTAGGTTGGATGTCCCGGCGGGATGTCAGACTGACGTCCTGTGAGAGTTCCGCTGTGACGTACGTGGGATGTCCCGGCGGCATGTCATACTGACGTCCTGTGATGCTTCCGCTGTGACGTCTTTTTTACTGTCAAATAAGACGTACGTGGGCCATCCTGGAATGACGTCGTCATGACATCCCGCTGACGTCACATGTTTACTGGGTAGCCATATTAGACCGGGAGCCCAGTAGGGTTTTAATTAGCAATTCGCGCCCGAAAGGTTTGAGGTGCGGAATTCATGTGACGTGGCGTGCTATTGCCGGAAAGTCGATTCTTAAGTTCCAGCTATCCTGGAACAATCGGTGGGGATCCCCCGAAGGACCCCCAAAACCGACTCTAATTAGCAATTTGAGCCCATCCAAAAATACCACAGATTTTGATAGGAGGTGGGCTATGTTGCTACATAAAATCGGATTTCAAGGTTTTGTCCTTGCTTTAGAATTCTTCCTTACTTGAAGTCGAGATCCTACTTCCTACTTCCTACTACCTAATTTTATTTACTGGAATGGTCACTTAAGAAGGTCATTAATTAGCCCTGATTAACTACTTTAATTAGCACTTTCAGCCCATCGATGAAACCAGTGCCAAATCATTGTATTCACATTCTGTAATCATAATTTCGTGCTTAAGAAAGCAATATCAAATGGATTCATTGCTTAAGAAGAGGAGATCCCCCGAAGAGCCCCCACAAAACGACTTTAATTAGCATTTTGAGCCCATTCAAAAATACCACAGATTTTGATAGCTATGGATGTGTCCCTATTACAAAAATGCAACTCAAGAAAATTTTATTTCCTGGAATGGTCACTTAAGAAGGCCCTGATTAACTACTTTAATTAGCACTTTCAGCCCATCGATGAAACCAGTGCCAAATCATTGTATTCACATTCTGTAATCACAATTTCGTGCTTAAGAAAGCAATATCAAATGGATTCATTGCTTAAAAGTATTGGCATGTATATTATTGCATTTGTGCAGTTGAGGATGACAGTTTGTGTACTTTTCGTTCATTGTCGCTGAATTTAATCAAGTTTCACTTAGCCATGTCTCAGCAGTGCCGAATCGTGAATCGTGATCCTGTATGAGTGTGCGCACACTCACATCAATGCTTCATCGAAAAGTTAGCTTCGAAAAATTTCTTTTCTCTTCAGCGTGCAGGTGCAAGTTGACCTCAAAATGGTAAGTTCATTCGGAGGATTGGTGCCTGATGGCTCCTGTTTGTTCTCCGACTATTGATAGAATTGAAGGGAGTGGATATTCTCACTGACTGTCATTTCTTTCGTCGTGTAGCTCGTACGTGGCAGTCGGCATCTTATAGTGTTTATCTATTTATTTTCAAATAGATTTAGTGCTTTTATCTTAGCCTATATCGTCGAACATCTATCCATCTTTATTTTGAAATGCGATAGCGTTCTAGTAATGTATTATACTACGTGTACAAGGTGGACATGTATATGTGAACAACTATTCCTTTATCGCATCGAAGGTATTTTTGGTCTCGCTCTCGTCTGTTCCATGCTTGCCAAATCCGCTTTCGCCCATTCCCTTCTCTCCTACTATCATTAAGTAGTTGTTGGCGAAAGCGTAACAATTGATGGAAGTTGAGAACATAATTCGTCTATCGGCTGCATCAAAGGTAGACGAGTAATAACCGATGTTATATTGAGTTAAATATTCACAGTATAACATGATCGAGAAGGAGCAGTGATCTTTAATCTTTATTATTAGAGATCATTTGTGAGTCTCATGTCTACATGTCCGCCTCTCCATGTAATTACAGACTACATGTATGTTTACTAGATACATCAAATAACTACATGTATGTATGTTACAAACACTATTATTGTTTTACAACATGTACATCACCATTAGTTCAGAATTGAATTAAAAATGCATGTATGAATATTTGTATTCAGTGAAAGATAGCTCCTAACTCTCAATGCAAATAGAATGTACCATAATTCAATCGAGACGTACACGTAGGTTATCTTTATCATTATATGTATCAGGATTCAAAGCTTTTTCAGATTAATCCTATTTCAGTGTGCCAGAAAACCACTGGCATATTTTCATAGGCTCCAGAAAAATGTATCCCATGTACAGTGATGTAAGTGCGCATGCGCAATGCGCATGCATGTGTAGACAGACTACCTATGTTTCACAGTGTTGCGAGATCCGTGTAACACTGTAGGCAATGAACGCACATGATACAAGATGAACACAGTGAAAATTTCATGCTAGTATGCAACACAAAGACTAGGCTCTTGCGCACACCTGTTTAAAAATGTCTAATTCATGCAGACCTAATTAAGTAAAGCCAATTAAATCTGATCCAATTCAAGTGGAACAATTGAATTTAATTCAATTGAAGTAATTTAATGAATGATTTAATGTATGCAATGCATGCTATGCGCATGATAATGAAATAATGAATAATCCTATCATAGTTTTCTTGAGTCCATGACACATAGTGATGGAAATTTGAAATCTCCAATTAACCGACTGATATTTTCAGAGCAATTGATTGACCGTTCTCATTTCTGATGAGATGAACGCCAGGGAATTGGTCTCCCTGATGGGGCAACAGACCCCTGCTCAAAATTTTGAATTCTCCAATTAAATGACTGATATTTTCAAAGCAATTGATCGACCATTCTCATTTTGAAAATCTCTAATGAAAGACCTGTCCATCTGAGCCGCACAATGAATTACTTCGTGATGTTTTTTCTTTCAGGATGTGATCCACAATGTACGGCGAATGTGATCAAGAGGAAGATCACCCTAATCAATATGGAGGAGATGAACATAATCAACCACGGAGTTCGTCAAATATTCCATCTGGCGAGGAAAATAACGTGACGGATCAGATGGATCTACCACGGACTTCATCAAATACACTGGCTGATGTGACTTTTGACTCTTCATTTATCGACATCGATGATAATGAACGTCACTGCATTCTTCATGCAGATAACACCAAAGCTTCAAAGAAATCTCGACTTTTGGTCATGCCTTTTAACGAACGAACTTGGAATATTGTGCAAGATGCAGCAAGAAATCGTGAACAAAAAAAGCTATTTGCTTCCTCAAAATATTACATCATAATCCAGTCCCTAACTGAAAAACCATCAGTTACTCAAGGTTATCACAGTAGTTGCTACAAAAACTTTTCAGCTGTTTCAGAAATTCAGAAGAAGGAATTGTTCGTCAAGAAACCCCTGAGGTCAACTTCGGTTTCAGGCAATGTTGTCACAACGACTGGTGGGTTCCCTAGTCTGTGTCTGTTCTGCAATCGAGAAAGGAAGGTCAGAAAACAAATGAATGAGGAAATGCTTGGTGTGTGTGTGACCAAGAATGCTGAGTGGAAAATCCAAGAAGCAGCTCGAATTATGGATGATGAGAAGTTGCTGTCGAGAATAGTTGGAATTGATATGATAGCGAAGGAGGTGAAATATCATCACTCATGTAGAAGCGATTACTTGAGGTCAGCCCAGAGACGAGTAGCCAAGCGCGGAATGCCAGCAGTTGAAGGCACACATGATAGTTTAGACGAAATCCACTCCTACATTGAATCTTTGGTGATTGTGAACAAAAGACCTGAGCTCCTCTTGATTTTCTTGAGCTCCATTCATGCCAGATATCTGGATATGTGCTATGACTCGAAAGAAGTGCCACTATGCTCGGCACAGGCATTATTGAGAAATATAATGGTGAAATTCGGTGATCGACTAGAAATCCATAGTCCACTTGACAGAAAGTCCGGAATCGTAATTTACAGCGCAAATATGTCAGATGACGTCATTCGCCAGGCTTTTGATTATATGCTAACTCCAGAGCGGACCATCACACAAGCCGCTCTGATATTGCGAAAAGCAGTCCATGAGGTTGAGAAGATATCTTTGTCATCTGATAGCACTACATCTGATCAAGTCAAGGACGGTGACGCGTCTCCTCCAGCATTGTTGAAAGAATTCTTCAACATACTTTATGGTGGCACGAATATTCAAAAACATACGGATCGATCAAATCGCTGGGCGTAGTCCTCCAGTCATGATGCATTGTTTGCCATAAGGAAAGGCTTAGTGAAGCCTAAAAAACATATCGCACTCGGCATGACTTTGAAAGGAATGACAGGCAGCAAGCAAGTTGTGAACATTGTCCATCGCTTTGGTCACTGTTTGAATTACAATGCCTTGATAGACAGCAATCGGATCCGGCATCCAGGATAGACAAGTTGCCTGTCCAGACGGAACTATTCCTGATCTGCCATTCAGAGTTGAATTTGATAATTTTGACGAACTCACGCAAACACTGTCTGGATCTGATACGCTGCATGATGCGATGGGGATCTTGTATCAGTCTGTAAACGAATCACCAGGAAATAACCTCGCTGTGGTGCCAAGCGCTCATGGTGAAGTGAAAAGGTCGCGAAAAAGATCGTTGGACGTTGAAGAGCAACATATACCCCCTTACAAAATCAAGGCCGAGAATGACATTGTTTTCCTACAACAGTTCAGATGCATGCAACAATGGGATGTTAATGGACTACTTCTGGATGATATCTCATGTGTTTGGTCAGAGAAATGTGCCAATGTGGGTAGGATTCATGTCTCACTATTACATTGACAATCTTCCTAGACAAGTTGTACATTACTTGCCTAATATGAATCAGCCCATTACCGGATTAGACGTTATTTAAGAAACCTTAGTCGTTACACAAAGGTGTGCTCAAGAATGCAGACAACCTTACGGAGTGGTTACCTATGACCTCAATGCTGCTAAGCCAGCAATGCAAATGCAAGCATACGAAAAGCCAAAATATGACAACGTCTTCATCATGCCCGGAGTGTTTCATGTCGAGATGGCGTTCTTCAAAGCTCTAGGGAAGCTGATAGAATATTCAGGCGGTCCTGCGATGCTAGTAGAGTCGAACGTTCTTGCAATTGGCTCCTTAAACGGCTTCCTGAATGGAAAACATTTCAATCGATCGAAGCGACTTCATCCGATTCTTGCACTTGCATTTGAAATACTTCACTTTCAAGTGTTTGTTGATTCATGCTATGAAAAAGAAAATTTGGAAGCAATGATCAAGAATTTCAACGAAACTAAAGATAAAGATCAAAGCAAAATGATTCAATCGAATATTTTCCTCGGTTGCGTGTCTTCATATGAAGATTACACTGCGAAAACGAGATCTGGAGATCATGGTGCTACTGAACAGTTTTGGTTGATGTATATTGACTACATACACCATTATCACAACCTTGAAAGAGATATTCGAACCAACGACATTTCTATATATTCAAAGCTTGACACCAATAATTGATCTGTTTTTTGCAACGAATCATGTGAATTATTCACGCTGGTTAACGAAGTTTCAATTAGACTTGTTGAACATTGATGACAGTCATCCTGGCCTGTGGCAGATACTGGAAAAAGGAGTATTCTCAATAAGAAGGACTTCACATCAGTTCAGCAGATGCCCAGTCGACCTTACACTTGATTGAACAGTCAACGCCGATGCCGATTCTAGAAGGACAGGGATTGTATCTTCTACCAACAACTACAGTGCCCGACTACGTTGGATGCTCACAAGATCAAGCCGAGCTGCCTTCATCGGTTTAGTGAAGGAAATGACTGGACTAGCAACAAAAGAGAATGTCACGATTGAACTGAGAACTGCACGAGTTGAGAGAGATGTTAAGTACATGGAATAATCAATTAAAAGACTCGTGTGGTTGGAAACTTTCAGTCTATTGAAACCACTGCTTCAATTACAACATAACATATACTTTACAATTAAATGGTGTATACAAACAAAATGTCTAGTTCGCAATTCATATTGTAGCGTTACTCTATGGTCACGTAACATCTTCCCCCGTTTGAAACGACTCGCACACACGGGCTGTCACTGAATGTATAAGTCCCTTTTTGAAATGATTCGCATGCATGGGCTGTGACTGAATGTTTATAAGTCTAGTCTCTGGGGAACTTTCACATTTCTTCCACTCCTTGTGGTGATCGGCACGCCCTCTTCCCTCGGTAGCGGCATCGAGCCGTTGGATGATCTCCTCCTCGCTGCTCGCATCGCGTCCGGTCCTCTCGTCTCCGCTTCCCTTGATTCGAAGGTCGGTTCGCAGGTCTCCTCGCACGGTGATTCGCTCACTTCGGCTGATCGTGTTCCAACGGCACTAGTTCTCGATTCTTCTCCTGCTCGGTCCGCCTTGGGTGTGGGGCTGTTGGTCTCACTCCGATTCCGTACCAGTTTCTCCATTCTTAAATCTTGCCTGTTCCTCCTTATCTGACTGTGTCCTACTGACACTTTGTAAGACCTGGGACCTTGTCTTTCATCTACAACCCCAGTCCGCCACTCCTTATTTTGTCCATTGGGACAGACTCGCACTCTATCGCCTGGGTGAAGTGGGGGCAAGTCCTTACGGTGGATGTACCTCTCTCCCTGCTTTTGTCTTTTGGACTCAATTCGTGCTTGGTCCTGACACATGTTGTGTCCTATCGGTAACAACGTGGTGAGAGCTGTGGGAATCAAGGATTTTGTTATCCTCCCCATTAACCGCTGGGATGGAGTGGAGCCTATGCCTTCCTGAGGCGTGTTTCTCAGGTTGAGCAGACCTAACCTGAAGTCTTCGCTACCATGGTCACATTTTCTCATCAAATTTTTGCACACTTTCACAGCTGCCTCGGCTGCTCCATTGGAACAGCTGTGATATGGGCTACTCGTGAGGTGATTGATTTCCCATCTCTTAGTAAAATCCTGGAACGTGTGCGCGACAAATTGTGGACCGTTGTCCGAAATGAGTGTATCTGGGATACCATGACGTGCAAAATGTTCCTTCAATTTCGCGATTATCGTTTGTGACAAAGTATCACTCAACTCATCCACCTCGAAAAAATTGCTGTAGTAATCTACCGTGACCAGGAAGTCTTTTCCTTTGTAGTTGAACAAATCAGTTCCCACCTTTGCCCAAGGCCTCTCAGGGGTTTCGTGTAAGATTGGAGTCTCTGCTGATTGCCGACTTTGGAAAGTGTTACATGAGTCACATGATTCAACCAACTGTCTGATTTCAGCCGACATGCCTGGCCAGTATACATATTGACGGGCTCGACGCAAACATGAATTAATCCCTGAGTGACCCGCATGCAACTTCTTTTTCATTTCGGATCTCATGGACACTGGAATCACTAGACGGGTCCCTCGAAGCACAATGCCATCTTGAACTGTCAGCTCATCGCGATAATCGAAAAAACGTGTGATGTCCCTGTGGACCTGACTCTTGTGGGATGGCCAGCCTTCCATGATCGTTGTCTTGAGCTCACTTAGTGCACTGTCAGATTCTGTAGCTGCACGGAGTTCTTGCAGTTTGTTCTGCGACATCGGAGATAGACTTAAGTTGTTCACGTTAAAATGTGTAGCTTCGTTGTTTTCGTTGATTGGGGCGCGTGAGAGGGTGTCAGCTAACATTAGAGATTTGCCCGGCTTGTGTATCAACTCGAAATCATACTCTTGGACTCTCAGCAGCATGGCTCTCAACCTTCTGGGTGCTTTGTCAAGAGGTTTTCGCACAATAGAGACAAGGGGTTGATGATCTGTAATTATCTTGACCTTTCGCCCGAAAGTGAATTGGTGGAATTTGACCAACCTAAAAACTAAAGCCAGCATTTCCTTTTCTATCTGGGCATAGTTTCGCTCTGTGGGTGTGAGAAGACGACTCGCAAAAGCTATCGGCTTGCCTTCCTGACTCATGGCGCTACCTAGCCCATATTCACACGCATCATTCTCGAGAACGAGCTCCTTTTCTTGATCAAAAATGGCTAGTGCTGTGCATTCACTGATCATTTGCTTGACTCTATCAAATGAAGCTTTCTGCGATTCGCTCCATGTCCACTCTGTATCTTTCTTTAATAAATTCTGTAGTGGGTATGCTATCGTGGCGACATCGGGTAAGTATCGCTGCAGGTAGTTCACCATGCCTAGAAAGCGCTTCAATTCCGTCACATTGGTTGGGACTGGAAATTCTGTGATGGCTTTCGTTTTCTCAGGATCAACCTCAAGTCCTCTACTGGATATCTGGTGCCCCATAAACGTGATCTGGTTGGCCGCTGTGATCATTTTTGTGTCATTCAACTCGATACCCCACGTTCTACACCTCTGTAAAAACCGCTCTAGCCTCATATTGTGCTGCTCTAGCGTTTTACCATGGATTATGATATCATCTGCGACGTTCACTACTCCCTCCAAACCGTCCAGTGCTTCATGTAACTTCTTCTGAAAAATCTCAGCCGATACTTTCAATCCAAATGGCAACCTAAGCCATCTATACCTGCCGAAACAAGTTTGGAAGGTCGTCAACATGCTTGATTGTTCGTCTAGCTGTACGTGCCAGTAACCATTTTTCAAATCCGCTTTCGAAAACACAGTGGATTCACTTAAATCGTGCAAAACATCTTCTAGGACCGGCAATTGGTACCGCTCTCTTTCTAAGACCTTGTTCAGTTCATGCGGGTCAAGACAGATGCGTAAGTTCTTGTCTTTCTTTTTCACTACTACAATTTGGCTCACCCACGGTGTTGGCTGTGAAACTGGTGCTATCATGTCCAAATCAGTTAATCTGTTGAGTTCCTCCTTCAATGCCGCCCTCAGCGCAATCGGAACTCTTCGATCCGGCATTATCTGACTTTGTGCTCCTTCCACTACTTTGAGCGTGTGAGCTCCTGGAAAAGTTCCTATGTCCTTTGTCTTTTTCGCTTCAGTTCTGATCTGATTCACTCTCTCAAATTTGTCTTCGCAAATTTTGATCAGACCCATCTCTAAACATGTCTTTAAGCCTAGAATTGGAAGGCGGTCATCTGGACAAACTACGAAATCAACGGAGTGCCACACTTTAGTCTTCCCGTTGAACACTTCTTCATGTGACTGGCCAAGGGTTTTCTCAACTGATTTGTTCCACGACGTCACGGTCTTCTCCGATGACGTCATCTGGGAACAGTAACGCTTTGGCAGAGCATTACAAGTCGCCCCGGAGTCGATGAGTAATGCAACATCCTGCTGGTTAATGCGCATTCGGCACTTGACATCCTTGCCATCATTCTCATTGCGGGTCGTGTTTACCACATTTGAATCTTGGCCTGAGTCAACTTGGCATCTGGCTTCTCTTCTCGCAGTATGGATTGTGTTGATAAAGTCACCATCATGATCTGAGTCCATAGGCCTATCCTGTATTTGACGGACCTGGTGTTTCGGAACCTTCGAGTTTTGTCCATGCACGTTGGGACATTTTCTGGCAAAGTGATGCAATTTGTGACATCTCATGCATTCTTTATTGTATGCGGGACATAGCTCCTTTTTAAAGACATGACGGGTCCCACAGAATCTACACTCCGCCAGAGTTCCCGACCTACTCCGTGAATTTGATGACTCCATTTGTGCACTATCCTTGAGGCTGCTGATATTTTCGTCAGGTCGCAACACTCTTTGCTGCAGTGATGCACTTTCAGCTGCCTTACACATGTCTATGCATTCTGTGAGTGAGAGCGATCGCCTTTTCAATAAATCTTGCTGCAGATTTGGATCCCTTATTCCTAGGACCAATCTGTCTCTGATGAGAGACTCAATGCACTTGTCACAAAACTGGCATTTGTTGGCGCGGTGCCGAACATTGGACAGAAATTTTTCAAAAGCATCACCATCATTCTGTAAGCACCTGTTGAAGAGAAACCTCTCATAAATTTCGTTGACTTCCCCTATGGCGAACTTGTCAAATTCATCAATGATCTCTTTTACTTCTCTATCTGTCTCACAAGACTTGAAACGAAAGCTATTGTAGACCTTCAAAGCGTCATCTGCCAAACAGTTCAGGAAAAGGGCAACCTGGATTTCCTTGTCGTGATCACCTATCTGTGCTAGGATAAAGTACGTATTCCAACGCTGCTTAAAGAGATTCCAGTTATCTGCTGTGTTCCCTTCAACACTAAAGGGGTTCGGTGGCCTAATGCCATGTAGCTTCAACTCGGGTGAACCTGACTTAGCCATCCCTGACTTTCTAGCTGTAGGGACTATGACAAATAATTCTTTTTATAATATATACACAAGCCGTGTTTTTATAAATATAGATCGTCAAAAATCTCAAATATTATAAAACCAGCTGCCACCATGTTAAGTACATGGAATAATCAATTAAAAGACTCGTGTGGTTGGAAACTTTCAGTCTATTGAAACCACTGCTTCAATTACAACATAACATATACTTTACAATTAAATGGTGTATACAAACAAAATGTCTAGTTCGCAATTCATATTGTAGCGTTACTCTATGGTCACGTAACAAGAGACACAAATGATTTATGGAATGTGATACAATGCATTAAAAGGACAAAAAACCCTTTCAAAGATGACCAAAGTCTCACCACCCTTGTCAATTTGCACACAGGAAAGACCGTAGCAGACGGTGTTCGAGATTGCTTGTTGAATATACCAGAGAAAGGCAAAGAGAGGCACAAAGAATTTATTCGAGAATGTGAGGCAGATCCTGATCGATTGGAGAGACCAATATCAAAGGAAAAACTAATGACATTGTTCAACATCCATTCCAAATTGACGGATGGGGATTACATGATGAGGCATACAACCTTGTCTGGTTCGAGGGAAATCAGCTTCCAAGTTCATTGATTCCCGAAGACTTTCGGGAAAGTGATGAGGATGATGACTTCAATGAATCCTCAGGTGACGAAGATGAAGACTTGAATGTCGAGTGAACACATTCAGCTATGTACATAACACAGAATATACTGTTGGTTCTAAATGTTATTTTCTTATCACTGAGCCATAAGCAATAACTTTGACTATTGGGCTTAGAACTTTGAGGGTTGATACTTTCTCATACTCAGTGTGCAAAGCAATAAATAGTATAGATAGGATGCACCATTTGATATCAATTGGCACTAGTTTCGTCGATGGGCTGAAAGTGCTAATTAAAGTAGTTAATCAGGGCTAATTAATGACCTTCTTAAGTGACCATTCCAGTAAATAAAATTTTCTTGAGTTGCATTTTTGTAATAGGGACACATCCATAGCTATCAAAATCTGTGATATTTTTGAATGGGCTCAAAATGCTAATTAAAGTCGTTTTGTGGGGGCTCTTCGGGGGATCCCCTCTTCTTAAGCAATGAATCCATTTGATATTGCTTTCTTAAGCACGAAATTATGATTACAGAATGTGAATACAATGATTTGGCACTGGTTTCATCGATGGGCTGAAAGTGCTAATTAAAGTAGTTAATCAGGGCTAATTAATGACCTTCTTAAGTGACCATTCCAGTAAATAAAATTTTCTTGAGTTGCATTTTCGTAATAGGGACATCCATGGCTATCAAAATCTGTGGTATTTTTGGATGGGCTCAAATTGCTAATTAGAGTCGGTTTTGGGGGTCCTTCGGGGGATCCCCACCGATTGTTCCAGGATAGCTGGAACTTAAGAATCGACTTTCCGGCAATAGCACGCCACGTCACATGAATTCCGCACCTCAAACCTTTCGGACGCGAATTGCTAATTAAAACCCTACTGGGCTCCCGGTCTATATTGTTTTGAATCAAAACGAGAGGTAAACTGAGATTTCAAGATTTTCACTATTTGCTTCTCAAAAATTCTTTCGGGGGTGGAAGCATAGATATTGGAGGAATATTTTGTGGATTAGGAGGATCAGTTTTTGGGATAGGCAAAATATCTGCAATCTTCCAAAGTCCAGGTAAAGAAGCTTCATGAACACATCGATTGAAAATTGATGACAACGGTTTACTTAAAACACTCGAAAATTTTGACCAAAACACCACTGGAATACCATCCGGACCGAATGTTGATTTGGGTTTGATGCTACTCAGGCAAGCCTCAACCACAGACTCTGTGAGCAGAAAATCAGGATTTTGAAAAGGCTGCGGATCGATATTCACAATAGGATCATCAATGAAATGCTCGGCAATTATGTTGTTCATAGAATTAAGCAAGTCAGTTATGAACTTAGACGGTTCAAGTTTAGAGAGCCAATCTCTATCCGTCACCGGCGCTTTCGTAACAATTTTAAAGACATCCCATATTGACTTGCGCTTCAAATAAGCTTGACCCCAATTGCGTTTAGCCTGAAAAATCATTTTCTTCACTTTTTCTTTATAATGATTGAACAACGGCCTATTCCCTCTTCGATAGGCTTGGTATCGCTTGTTTATAAGAATTTTGATAGTGTTATTCATCCATGGCCTAGAGGTAGCGGAGCGTTTTACATAGTCCCGAGGAATCAGATTCATTATATGAAAAAGTAAACAATAAAAGTTTTTGCACATAACATCGAGGCTCGCATCTTTGAAAATGATATCCCAGTCAGCTTGTTGCAAAATAGACAACGGTCTTGAAAGATTGGAAGAACGTAAGTCAGACACTTCTGCAAAGTCAGCTTGAAACACCATTTGATTAAAAGGCAGCAACGAAATAACTTTATGATCCCCCGAGCCAAATGGTGCTGTGTAATCTGGGGCGGAATAGTCAGAATCAGAAACAAACTCCGGTAGCAAAATCAAGTCCAGCACTGCATCAGAACGTGTCGATTTATGAACAGCATAGTAAATCCGTAAGAATCTTCGAAATCCTTGTAATACACATGATTAAAATCTCCCATTACAAGCAGTTTGTCATCAGGATAGACATTTAAGTGGTCATCAATAATTGAAGAAACATAGTCAATGGTATTCCCCATCGTAACGCCATTTAAAGATCCACCACTTGGAAAATAGAGAAATACCAGTAGACACTTAAAACATCCGAATGAAACACGGAGAAGTAGGATCTCGACTTCAGGTAAGGAAGAATTCTAAAGCAAGGACAAAACCTTGAAATCCGATTTTATGTAGCAACATAGTCCACCTCCTTTTCTACCTGTGTTACAATCAGCCCGATATATATTATAACCATTGACAAACAACAACGAATTCGGTATCCCAGGAACAAGCCTCTTTATTGATGTAATAAAGTATTATTGCATCAATTACTCGCACAATTCAACTATAACTAATGCAGGTGATGCAATAAATGAAAACCGTCAACCCTGTCATACAGGGAAACGAGACCCAACTCAAACGACATTGTGCAAAGTAACAAACACACCAATTGAATTTGTTTCACCTTCCAAAAAAGATGATGAAATTTCAAAATTAACCCAAACAAGAATAAAAGAATCATCTAATGAGCAATCGATAAAGAAGATTAAATTTCCGAAATCAACAGATAAGCTGGGTAACAGTATTATCAAGTTGGAATTATTCTTGCCCGACCAACAACGCAGACGAACGGATGAGGAAGGCAGTAAGCACATCCCAAATTCAAGGACAAAATGTCCAACGATGAGTCATCATGCTGACTCAGCCCCCCCCCCTCTGGAAGGAAGGTGAGGGAGAAAGTCAAGGATGTGATGGAAGGATGGGTCCGAGAGGAGGAAACGGGTCCCTCCCCCCCCCCTCCTGTCAAACTTCCAACTTTGGTGTGAGAGATCGTAGAAAGTCGTGCAATAGCTCATTTGAAAGATGAGAATGAGAAAAATGTAGTGGAAAGCTCAGTTTGGTCTACTTTTCTTGGGTTGAGGGAGGAAAATGACAGGAAAACGTCAGAGTTGGAAAAGTCGGGTGTTGGATGTTTTGGGATGAGAAAAGTCGTTTTTTGACATGAAGGAGACCTCGGATGGGAAATGGAGTGCAGATTCGGACATTTTGGCCACTTTTGGGTCTAGAAACTTCTTCCCAACTCAATCGGAGAGAAAAAGCGCTGACCCCCCATCGGCAGCGATCTTCCAACTTTGGTGGTAGAGATCGTAGAAAGTCGTGTAATAGCTGATTTGAAAGCTAAGAATGAGAAAAATTCAGTGGAAAACATGGCTTGTTCTTATCTGCCTTCGTTTAGAGGTGAGACGTCATTGAAAATTTGGGACATTGGCGAAAAAACGACAGAGTTAGAATTTTTATGAAAATCGCTCTAGCGGGTGAAGCAAGCCTCGGACGGGAAAACAGAGACCAGATTTGGAATCAGCGTCAAATTCTGCATCGGCATGGTAAATTTGAAAGCCATCGGAGAGAAAAATTTTTCATCATTTTTCCGAAAAACGAGTTAGAATTTTTGCGATGGCTGTGGGCTGTAGAGCCAAAACGAAGCATCGGATGGGAAAATGGAGGGCAGATTCGGATTCAGCGTCAAATTCTACATTGAAATGGTGAATTTCCAGCTCAATCAGAGCACTAGAACCGGAGATAGACGGGTTTTAAGTTTTTGGATGATGGGTATTACGTCATCAGCTGATCGCCACAAACTATATAAGTGGAAACTCTGCTTGTGGAAATCAGTTCTCCTCCCGACTGGGTTGGGGTAGGTGAACTCCGGAGCTCCGATGATAGCATTTGAAATCTGAAAAACCACGTTTCTGTAATAAACCGACTTAGAAAATTTCATTGCTGAACTCAGCTAAGGCGTCAGACTTAGAGGTTCGCCAGGAGATGGCCTTCGTCTCCAGGCCATAAAAGACTCCAAAACTTTAAAGGCTTGTAACTTTGCTTCTACAAGTCCGTTTGACTTGATTCAAAAATGGTTCGGTCGCTAACTCGCTATTGACCTGCCCTAAGTGATGAACTACTTATAAAATTTCATAAGTAGTACTAAAAAGTTGAAAATTTTAAATTCACTAGTTTTGAAGGTCTTCTGGGGTTTTCGACCCTGCTGAAGTCAACTAAAGCATTTTTAATGATGTCTGAGCCAGTCTTCTCATGTCTCACCATGATACAAGCGAGCAAGACACGGAGAGTTTTGCTGTAATATTCCACTGACAGGGTGTTCCTTCGGAACGGCGGATGATGCCGTAGTGATAAGTGTGGCAAGGGAGTGTGTCATATTTTAGACCGAAACCGCTGGGGCAACTGATGTCTCATGTTGGGCATTTGACACAGTTCTCAACGTAGCACTTTGAACGCCAATCGGTTGAGTCTTAGCTATCTTGTCATGGGTGGCATCTAAACATCTCCATTGCAAAACGCTGGTGAATCACGGCTTGCTATCCCTCTCTACGGCTTGCTATCAAGCTAATCAAAGCAACGACTTGCCAACCTCTTGTAAATAACTCTACCGGTTTCCATGTCTGGCTATCAAGTCATTGACGGTGCAAGTCACGGAGATTTTTGGTGTCATACTTCCTGTTGGTGGGCGTTCTTTCGAGACAGCGGTGAAGTCCGTAGCGATGAGTACTGCACGGGACGTGGGCAATGGTAATCCTTGTGAAACCTCTCTGCGTCATGTTTCCAAGTGGTTGCCTTTCGTCTCAACGTTGTACTCTGACCGCCAGGGCGACATTAAGCTATCTGCCACAGGTTACCTCACAAAATCTCCATTGCACTTGTCTCCTGATAGTTGGCCAACCATGCGAGAATGAACCATCAGTTCTTTTAAGAACTGTCTATATCACGGAGACGAAATGATGAAGGGATGAAACGGGAGGACACTCATGCGCCACACGCAACCACACACTCATTTCTCTCTTCGCTAGTGAACAAGCTCTTGTCAGTGTCGTCAGAAACTTCATCATGTTGTACAAACGTTTTACTGCGACACAGGTTGATGTACACTTAGAAAGTTTGATCATGGTGCTTTATGAAACACACATGTCATAAAATGTAAGCGCTAGTGTAGTCAACTAGTTTTACTGCGACACATGTTTGTAAAA
This sequence comes from Prostheceraeus crozeri, assembly GCA_907163375.1. Lineage (NCBI taxonomy): Eukaryota > Metazoa > Platyhelminthes > Polycladida > Euryleptidae > Prostheceraeus > Prostheceraeus crozeri. The sequence goes on along the minus strand of CAJQUW010014588.1, from coordinate 22,031 downwards.
GTAAAGTTTGATCATTGAAGTTTTACAAAACACAAGTGTAATGAAATGCAAGCGTTAGTGTAGTCAACTAGTTTTTACCGCGACGCATGTTTGTGAAAGTAAAGTTTGATCATCGAAGTTTATTCGTGAGTGTCATCAGAAAGTGTGTCATGGTTTGCAAAAGCAACGTTCAGTGTAGTCAAATAGTTTTACTGCGACACACGTTTGTAAAAGTAAAGTTTGATCATTGACGTTGTATGACTGACCGAACTCACCACAGCACTAGAAAGTTTTATTGAAAAGGTTTTACTGCAGTGTAGATTGTCTTGTAACTTACTTTCAGTGTTAGAAAGCTTGATCATTGAAGTTGTATTCGTAAGTCTAGTCAGAAAGTGCATCATGTTGTACAAAGGTTTTACTGCAACACAGGTTGATGTATAGTTAGAAAGTTTGATAATTGAAGTTGTATTCGCAAATCTAGTCAGAAAGTGTATCATGGTTTGCAAAGTTAGTGTAGTCAAATAGTTTTACTGTGACACACGTTTGAGAAAAGTAAAGTTTGATCATGACGTTTATTCGTGAGTGTCGTCAGAAAGTGTATCATGGTTCGTAAAATCAAAGTTAGCGTAGTCAAAAAATATTACCGCGACACCCGTTTGAGAAAGTAAAGTTTGATCATTGAAGTTGTATGACTGACCGAACTCACCACAGCACTAGAAAGTTTTAGAAGGTTTTACTATACGGTGTAGATTGTCTTGTAACTTACTTTCACAGTGTTAGAAAGTTTTATTGGAGACAGTTGGCAAATGTTCCCTTATTAGAAAATTCAAACTTCATGACTGTTAGATTAGCTTCATCAGGTTTAGTAAAAGCAGTTTTCTACTGCAGTGAGACTGAGAGTTTAGAATGTCATGAAAACAGTGTTCACCAGAGCACTAGAAAGTTTTACTGCACTGTGTAGATTGTTTCACACAAGGTCTTATAGTAAGCGTTGAATGTTTTATAAAACCAGCTAAAGTCTTGTTACAAACGTTGAGTGTGTGATAGCTAGTTCCATGACATTGAATCGCGTGGGTCATAAAGTTCATAATCCAAGGGTAGGCTCCTCTACGGTTGGATTTAGGGTTTTATATCACATGTGTTAACCGTTCGTGTAGAATACGTGAAGCACATGTTCGCTTAAAAGTCTAAACGCAAATGTTGAAATAAGTTTTGTAAGAAGTCTTTGACAGGTTGTTGTGAAACTTAGCAAACGTTGAAAAAGTTTTATGAAATGTTTCTGCAGTCACACTCGCTAGCGTACCAGCTTTACTAAATGTGGTGTTTGTCTTCATCAAATTGAATGCGTGTGTAGACTGTTTTGTAAATAAAGACAGACAGCGTGTTTGCACTCTACATCGACAGCATACAAGTATACACATAACAACCTGTAACGTTGTTAGTCGAATGCATATGAGTTAGAAAACACTCAAAGCATGTGTGAGATAAAAATCAACCTGCTAGATGAAGTGAATGCCAAAAGTGTCACAACTAGTTTACGGGAAATAAAGGAGAACTGTGTATCGAGAACGTCTGCCATCAGGTTAGCTAGATGACCATGACTCTCTCCTTCTTTCTTAGGCATACCCTTCTTCACTCAGGTTTTAAACATGTGGAAATTATCAGCATGCCTCTATGTATCATGGAAAAATCAGTGTGTTACATTTCATGATACGAAACGTCAACTTCAGATAACTCTAGAACGCTTTCAACTACGAAGGTTGCATCGCGCAATCCTATCCAACTCTTGCCGTGTCATTAACGTAGGAGACGGCATTGTATTTATTCGCATTCAAGAGATGATTCTACATAATGATCACTGCTACATTGTGATTCCAAAACCCTCATGGGAAAAGTATAAAAGGGAAGTTCACTCAACCCTCATGTCATTTGTGAGTCATGCTCCCCATCCGCATCATCAACGCCATGCGCGAAATGAATCTCAGAAGAGACATCGATTTAGAACAGTTGCATACCCATCTTCCCGATTCAGTCTATCATCGCGGTCGTCCGCACATGTTGGTCATTCGCATGAGCAACGGTCGAAATCTTCAAATCTTTCGCTGCGGCAAAATCCAAGTCCTAGGAAACCTTTCTCATTTCGTGATGCAGTCCATGTGTTGCGAAGTCGTCAAGAAAATGCGAACACTCATGCCTCATCTACGCCTCATTCCCCTGACATTGAAGAATATAGTAGTGTCTGTTCAATTGAAGATGTTAGTGAATCTAGCCAACATTAAAACCAGTAATCATTCTATATTTTATGAAAATGAACTCTTTCCTGCTGCTTTGATTCGGAAGTGGCATCCTGTACATATTGCAGTGTTTCACAACGGACATTGTATCATGACTGGTTTACGTAATATCAGTAAAGTAGCTGACATTGTTAAATCTTTAATGTGTTATCTGTATGAGTCACAGTTAATAGAATCGTGTTAATCACATGATGTGTTTTGAATGAGTCATCGCAATGAACTATCGCCCACACACTTGCAGGTGAAAAGGTCATCAACAAGGTTCTTCGCTTTATGATGAGTCAGTGCTATTTATAGACATGAAATGATGTCCACACACATGTCGGTGAAAAGGTCATCAACAAGGTTCTTCGCTTTATGATGAGTCAGCGCTATTTATAGACATGAAATGATGTCCACACACTTGTCGGTGAAAAGGTCATCAACAAGGTTATTCATTTTATGATGAGTCAGTGCTATTTATAGACATGAAATGATATCCATACACTTGTCGGTGAAAAGGTCACGCTGTCTGACGTGAGGCGCCATCGCTTTGTCTGATAAATAACGCCCACACACATGTCGGTGAAAAGGTCACGCTGTCTGACGTGAGGCGCCATCGCTTTGTCTGATAAATAACACCCACACACATGTCGGTGAAAAGGTTGAACAAGACTGATTAGATTCTTATCTAGCTGACTGGCGCCTTACCACTTCATGAGTCAGAGCTATTTATAGACATGAGTCAGCAAAGTGGTTGATGCTTCCTAAGTCGAAGAAATTGTCATGATGTTACATTCGTTGGTGAGGATGATAACTTACAAACTCTAACATGGTTATGACTTCATTTATATTTTACCTATCTTACAAACAGCGACATGGTTATAACTTTATTTCTAACTTTACAATCATCAACTTTATTTCTAACTTTACAAACAGTGAGGTGATTCTGACTTCATTTATATTTCACCTATCTCACAAACAGCGACATGGTGATAACTTTATTTCTAACTTTACAATCATCAACTTTATTTCTAACCCTAACCATCTTACAAATGATCAAAACTTTTACTTTTGTCTATTGAGTGAGAATCCCATCTTTATGTCAAAAGAAAAACGAGACAGTCTGTACATGATATGTTATTGAATGAAAGACATTTCATCACAGTCACACACCTTTAATACTGATGGTATCAGAAAACAAAGTTTTTATGGCTCACATCACCGGAGAAAACAAAGTCACTCATGTGCAGGGAGAAAACAACGTCAGGAAAACCAGTTGATATGCAAGTCATGATATGAAGTGATCAGGAGTTGGACGCATGTTACAAGTCACTCACTCACAACACCCCATAGAAAACGCCATGGATCGAAAAAGCAAAACATCAACCACAACAGAGAGGAAGCATCCTTCATCGCACGTCGGCTTTTCCTGTTCTTCGTGACAGAAGACCTTTCCTACAGAGTTTGTTCTTTCTTCGGACACACTCTGTCACACACATTCCACTGAACTTTACACAGACAACAACGTCACTCTAAGGCTGAGCAAGTTTTCCCTTGAGAGGCTCGTTCGCGACTATGAGTTAGAAAGCTCTGAAGCTGTGCAAGACATTCATCCTTTCTTGATGAATAATACTGGCTTAATTCATCAAATGTTGGCGAGTTTAGATAGATTTTTACTTAAGGGCATGTTCTATCTCACTGCTCGTTTCAATAAGGTAGATAGTAGCACGGGAGAAGTAGAGTCCACTGTGACCATTAGGATAGCCTCCTGTGCTGCTGATCTCATAGGTGATGTAAACGAGTGGATAGAGAGACATGCGACCTATCTCGTCAGCAACTTAAATAAATTTAATGAAAGAGACAGCGGTCTGGTCTTTGATGGGATGGAGAAGGTAGACATCAAAATCAATCTTTTAGAAAATTTACAAGGGAGCGGTTGTTTCACCCTCCCCAAAGCACTGGCTGACAAAAAGGCTGTCATCAATGTAGAGTGTCAGTCCCAGTGTTTCAAGTATGCCGTCCTCTCCATTCTTCACTACAATGATATAAGGGTACATCGTGAACGAATCACTCACTATCGTGAATGGGAGGATGAACTTAAGTTTGACGGGTTAGATGTCAACACATTAGATTTTAAAGGCATCGCCCAATTTGAAAAATTGAATAACATTAAGATCGTCGTCCATCTCTGGGAAAAAGGTCTGAAGGGCGTTAGGTATAATAATCGCAAAAGTAATTTCGACCGGGTAGTCAATTTCCTCCTAGTCTATAGCGACAACCACCCAGAATGGCATTATTGTGGCATTCCTAAAATTTCTAGATTGTATCACCACCAACAAAATCAGCAAACATTATAACTGTGATCGCTGCACACGGCGTTTCACATCTAAACCATATTTTGAACAGCATTACGAGTGGTGCTCTCAGGGTAAGCTTCAAATGGAAGTCATGCCCAAAGATAAATTGTATAGGTATGAGGAAAACGGCAATGAGCTCAGTCCCATATGTACCACCTATGCGGACATTGAATGTTATATTGAACAAGAAGATCTAAGTCATGAACCAGCAGTCATTGCCTGCTATGAAGTTTGGCATCCATATTATAGGAACCAAAATAAGATGCATGTGTGGCAAGGCGAGGAGTGCGTTGAAAATTTCCTCAACTTTTTAGATAGGAAAGCCCGTTTTCATCAACGCTATGAAACGGAGCTGACTAGGAAACCCATGTGCTTCACAGAAGCCGATAAAATCAAGTTTGATAGGACCACGGAATGTCCCCGCTGCTGTTCATCCTTTGATGATCAGCAACATAAGAAAGTGAGGGACCATTGCCATCTCAGTGGTAAATTTAGGTCTGCCTTATGCAGTAAATGCAATATGAAACTTAGGCTCAAATGGCGAACGCTCCCCGTCATCTTCCATAACTATAAATGTTATGATGCTCACATCATCATTCGCCATGGATTCGGTAAAATGAAATCCTGGTCATCCAATGTGATTGCAGAAAGTAAGGAAAAATTTATGTGCATCACTGCTAAAGTCCAAGTAGATAAGACGAAGGAGGGGAAGCCTGTCTTCTATGACATAAAGTTTCTAGACAGTTTCCAGTTTATGTCTTCTTCCTTAGCCGCGTTGGCTAATAATTTAGAAACACTTCCCCTCACTCAACATTTAAAGAAAGACTATCCCAACATAAGTGACAGTCTGATACGACGGAAAGGGGTGTTTCCTTATAGTTATTTTAGTTCAATGGACACATTGAAAGAAACATCCCTTCCGTCCATCGATAAATTTAAAAATGATTTGACGGGTGAGGACTGTTCGCTGGATGATTATAGGCATGCACAGCAAGCATGGTTAGAATTTAGGTATCGCACTTTTGGTGACTACATGCTTGCCTACTTAAAATTAGACGTCTATCTGTTGGCTGACGTGTTTGAGACTTTTAGGAAAGTCACATTAGAACAGGACGCCTTAGACCCCGTCCATTTTGTTAGTCTGCCGGGTCTGTCCTATCAGTCAGCCTTCAAGATGACGAAAGAGAGCATTCATTTACTGCAAGATGCAGAAATGTACACGTTATTTGAACGTGGTATTAGGGGTGGCTTAACATTTGTCAACAAACATGTTGTCAACAGCACCCAAGACATAGTATCGACCACGCATTTAATGTACATGGACCAAAATAATTTGTATGAGAGTGCACTCTCCAAGCCTTTGCCACAGACTTCCAATGGGTACAGCCCCATGACATTGAACACTTCTCCAATCCAGCACACATCATGGCACTGGGAGATGAGGCCGACATAGGTTATTTATTTGAAGTCGACCTCATCTATCCAGACTGTATTAAGAATAGAACCGTTGATTTTCCTCTCGCACCCGAATCTGGCATAGTCAGTCCAGAGATGTTCTCTTCCTTTATGGAAGAACACAACAAGCAATATGAGGTGGAAAATGACTTAAAATATAAAGCCACTAGAAAGTTGTTGCTCACCCAATTGAACAAGCAGCATTACATCGTGCACTATTCCATCCTCAAATTCTATCTAGGTATGGGGATGCGACTTGACAAAGTCCATCGCGCTATCCAGTTTAGGCAGAAGCCCTTTCTAAAACCGTATATAGAATTTAATAGCAAGAAACGGGCTAAATCCAAGAATCCTTTCGAAAAGGACTTCTTTAAATTTAAGAATAATGCCCTCTTTGGTAAAACCATGGAGGATGTAAGAAAGCGCATGGACTATCGTATCGTGACTGATCCGGAAACGAGTATCAAGTTATGTCGCTCGCCGTTGTTTTGCCACCATGATGTCATTTCCGAAGACATCACTGGTTTTAAAATGTTAAAATCTAAAGTAGAACTTTGCAAGCCCATTGATGTCGGTCAAGCTGTCTTGGATCACTCCAAGTTAGAAATGTACAAGTTATTTTACCACACTTTTAAGACATGTCCACTTCTCCAACGTGTGGAACTAGTGAGAGGCGATACAGACAGCTTCTTCCTAGCTTTGACAACCACTAGCCAAGTCAAGCAGGAAGACATTTTAAAATATTTAGCACCCACGTTTGATAGTTCCAACTATCCCACTGACCATCCGCTTTACTCTACCACAAATAAAGCGAAGCTTGGCTGCTTCAAGGATGAGTGTGCCGGCAAACAGATAGAGGAGATGATCTTGCTTTGCCCCAGGATGTACTCCATGAAGCTAAAATCCTCAGAGCTTTCTATTAAACGGGTGAAAGGCATCTCGAAGTCAATCGTTAGAAAAATGACACATAGGGACTATCAAGATGCCTTAGATTCTCTTAAAATTAAAAAAAAATCACCATTTTAAAATCACAGTCGCATCAAGTCAGAACAACGACGTTTAGGAAACGAGGTCTCTCAGCTTGGGAAGACAAGCGATGCTGGATGAGTCCTAACCACTCATTACCGTAAGGCCATCCACACACTCATCTACCTCCACCCAAGAGACAGAAACTTTCTCCTCCTCCGTCCGGCGATGTCTGATGATGAATGCTTCCTCTCTGTTGTGGTTGATGTTTTACTTTTTGCTCCATGGCGTTTTCTATGGGGTGTTGTGAGTGAGTGACTTGTAACATGCGTCCAACTCCTGATCACTTCATATCATGACTTGCATATCAACTGGTTTTCCTGACGTTGTTTTCTCCCTGCACATGAGTGACTTTGTTTTCTCCGGTGATGTGAGCCATAAAAACTTTGTTTTCTGATACCATCAGTATTAAAGATGTTTGACTGTGATGAAATGTCTTTCATTCAATAACATATCATGTACAGACTGTCTCGTTTTTCTTTTGACATAAAGATGGGATTCTCACTCAATAGACAGAAGTAAAAGTTTTGATCATTTGTAAGATGGTTAGGGTTAGAAATAAGGTTGATGATTGTAAAGTTGGAAATAAAGTTATCACCATGTCACTGTTTGTGAGATAGGTGAAATATAAATGAAGTCAGAATCACCTCACTGTTTGTAAAGTTAGAATTAAAGTTGACGTTTGTAGAGTTAGAAATAAAGTTGATGATTGTAAAGTTAGAAATAAAGTTGATGATTGTAAAGTTAGAAATAAAGTTATCACCATGTCGCTGTTTGTAAGATAGGTGAAATATAAATGAAGTCAGAATCACCTCACTGTTTGTAAAGTTAGAATTAAAGTTGACGTTTGTAGAGTTAGAAATAAAGTTGATGATTGTAAAGTTAGAAATAAAGTTGATGATTGTAAAGTTAGAAATAAAGTTATCACCATGTCGCTGTTTGTAAGATAGGTGAAATATAAATGAAGTCAGAATCACTTCACTGTTTGTAAAGCTAGAAATAAAGTTGATGATTGTAAAGTTAGAAATAAAGTTATCACCATGTCGCTGTTTGTAAGATAGGTGAAATATAAATGAAGTCAGAATCACTTCACTGTTTGTAAAGTTAGAACTAAAGTTATCACCATGTCGCTGTTTGTAAGATAGGTGAAATATAAATGAAGTCAGAATCACTTCACTGTTTGTAAAGTTAGAAATAAAGTTGATGATTGTAAAGTTTGAAAATAAAGTTGATGATTGTAAAGTTAGAAATAAAGTTATAACCATATCATTGTTTGTAAGATATGTGAAATGTAAATGAAGTCATAACCATGTTAGAGTTTGTAAGTTATCATCCTCACCAACGAATGTAACATCATGACGATTTCTTCGACTTAGGAAGCATCAACCACTTTGCTGACTCATGTCTATAAATAGCTCGGACTCATGAAGTGGTAAGGAGCCAGTCCGCTAGATAAGAATCTAATCAGTCTTATTCAACCTTTTCACCGACATGTGTGTGGGTGTTATTTATCAGACAAAGCGATGGCGCCTCACGTCAGACAGCGTGACCTTTTCACCGACATGTGTGTGGGCGTTATTTATCAGACAAAGCGATGGCACCTCACGTCAGACAGCGTGACCTTTTCACCGACAAGTGTATGGATACCATTTCATGTCTATAAATAGCGCTGACTCATCATAAAATGAATAACCTTGTTGATGACCTTTTCACCGACAAGTGTATGGATATCATTTCATGTCCATAAATAGCACTGACTCATCATAAAGCGAAGAACCTTGTTGATGACCTTTTCACCGACAAGTGTGTGGACATCATTTCATGTCTATAAATAGCGCTGACTCATCATAAAGCGAAGAACCTTGTTGATGACCTTTTCACCGACATGTGTGTGGGTGTTATTTATCAGACAAAGCGATGGCGCCTCACGTCAGACAGCGTGACCTTTTCACCGACATGTGTGTGGGCGTTATTTATCAGACAAAGCGATGGCGCCTCACGTCAGACAGCGTGACCTTTTCACCGACAAGTGTATGGATATCATTTCATGTCTATAAATAGCGCTGACTCATCATAAAATGAATAACCTTGTTGATGACCTTTTCACCGACAAGTGTATGGATATCATTTCATGTCTATAAATGGCACTGACTCATCATAAAATGAATAACCTTGTTGATGACCTTTTCACCGACAAGTGTGTGGACATCATTTCATGTCTATAAATAGCGCTGACTCATCATAAAGCGAAGAACCTTGTTGATGACCTTTTCACCGACATGTGTGTGGACATCATTTCATGTCTATAAATAGCACTGACTCATCATAAAGCGAAGAACCTTGTTGATGACCTTTTCACCTGCAAGTGTGTGGGCGATAGTTCATTGCGATGACTCATTCAAAACACATCATGTGATTAACACGATTCTATTAACTGTGACTCATACAGATAACACATTAAAGATTTAACAATGTCAGCTACTTTACTGATATTACGTAAACCAGTCATGATACAATGTCCGTTGTGAAACACTGCAATATGTACAGGATGCCACTTCCGAATCAAAGCAGCAGGAAAGAGTTCATTTTCATAAAATATAGAATGATTACTGGTTTTAATGTTGGCTAGATTCACTAACATCTTCAATTGAACAGACACTACTATATTCTTCAATGTCAGGGGAATGAGGCGTAGATGAGGCATGAGTGTTCGCATTTTCTTGACGACTTCGCAACACATGGACTGCATCACGAAATGAGAAAGGTTTCCTAGGACTTGGATTTTGCCGCAGCGAAAGATTTGAAGATTTCGACCGTTGCTCATGCGAATGACCAACATGTGCGGACGACCGCGATGATAGACTGAATCGGGAAGATGGGTATGCAAATGTTCTAAATCGATGCCTCTTCTGAGACTCATTTCGCGCATGGCGTTGATGATGCGGTTGGGGAGCATGACTCACAAATGACATGAGGGTTGAGTGAACTTCCCTTTTATACTTTTCCCATGAGGGTTTTGGAATCACAATGTAGCAGTGATCATTATGTAGAATCATCTCCTGAATGCGAATAAATACAATGCCGTCTCCTACGTTAATGACACGGCAAGAGTTGGATAGGATTGCGCGATGCAACCTTCGTAGTTGAAAGCGTTCTAGAGTTATCTGAAGTTGACGTTTCGTATCATGAAATGTAACACACTGATTTTTCCATGATACATAGAGGCATGCTGATAATTTCCACATGTTTAAAACCTGAGTGAAGAAGGGTATGCCTAAGAAAGAAGGAGAGAGTCATGTTCATCTAGCTAACCTGATAGCAGACGTTCTCGATACACAGTTCTCCGTTATTTCCCGTACACTAGTTGTGACACTTTTGTGTTTCACTTCATCTAGCAGGTTGATTTTTATCTCACACATGCTTTGAGTGTTTTCTAACTCATATGCATTCGACTAACAACGTTACAGGTTGTTATGTGTATACTTGTATGCTGTCGATGTAGAGTGCAAACACGCTGTCTGTCTTTATTCACAAAACAGTCTACACACGCATTCAATTTGATGAAGACAAACACCACATTTAGTAAAGCTGGTACGCTAGCGAGTGTGACTGCAGAAACATTTCATAAAACTTTTTCAACGTTTGCTAAGTTTCACAACAACCTGTCAAAGACTTCTTACAAAACTTATTTCAACATTTGCGTTTAGACTTTTAAGCGAACATGTGCTTCACGTATTCTACACGAACGGTTAACACATGTGATATAAAACCCTAAATCCAACCGTAGAGGAGCCTACCCTTGGATTATGAACTTTAGGACCCACGCGATTCAATGTCATGGAACTAGCTCTCACACACTCAACGTTTGTAACAAGACTTTAGCTGGTTTTATAAAACATTCAACGCTTACTATAAGACCTTGTGTGAAACAATCTACACAGTGCAGTAAAACTTTCTAGTGCTCTGGTGAACACTGTTTTCATGACATTCTAAACTCTCAGCCTCACTGCAGTAGAAAACTGCTTTTACTAAACCTGATGAAGCTAATCTAACAGTCATGAAGTTTGAATTTTCTAATAAGGGAACATTTGCCAACTGTCTCCAATAAAACTTTCTAACACTGTGAAAGTAAGTTACAAGACAATCTACACTGTGCAGTAAAACCTTTTCGATAAAACTTTCTAACACTGTGAAAGTAAGTTACATGACAATCTACACCGTATAGTAAAACCTTCTAAAACTTTCTAGTGCTGTGGTGAGTTCGGTCGGTCATACTACTTCAATGATCAAACTTTACTTTCTCAAACGGGTGTCGCGGTAATATTTTTTGACTACGCTAACTTTGCTTTTACAAACCATGATACACTTTCTGACGACACTCACGAATAAACGTCATGATCAAACTTTACTTTTCTCAAACGTGTGTCACAGTAAAACTATTTGACTACACTAACTTTGCAAACCATGATACACTTTCTGACTAGATTTGCGAATACAACTTCAATTATCAAACTTTCTAACTATACATCAACCTGTGTTGCAGTAAAACCTTTGTACAACATGATGCACTTTCTGACTAGACTTACGAATACAACTTCAATGATCAAGCTTTCTAACACTGAAAGTAAGTTACAAGACAATCTACACTGCAGTAAAACCTTTTCAATAAAACTTTCTAGTGCTGTGGTGAGTTCGGTCAGTCATACAACGTCAATGATCAAACTTTACTTTTACAAACGTGTGTCGCAGTAAAACTATTTGACTACACTGAACGTTGCTTTTGCAAACCATGACACACTTTCTGATGACACTCACGAATAAACTTCGATGATCAAACTTTACTTTCACAAACATGCGTCGCGGTAAAAACTAGTTGACTACACTAACGCTTGCATTTCATTACACTTGTGTTTTGTAAAACTTCAATAATCAAACTTTACTTTTACAAACATGTGTCGCAGTAAAACTAGTTGACTACACTAGCGCTTACATTTTATGACATGTGTGTTTCATGAAGCACCATGATCAAACTTTCTAACTGTACATCAACCTGTGTCGCAGTAAAACGTTTGTACAACATGATGAAGTTTCTGACGACACTGACAAGAGCTTGTTCACTAGCGAAGAGAGAAATGAGTGTGTGGTTGCGTGTGGCGCATGAGTGTCCTCCCGTTTCATCCCTTCATCATTTCGTCTCCGTGATATAGACAGTTCTTAAAAGAACTGATGGTTCATTCTCGCATGGTTGGCCAACTATCAGGAGACAAGTGCAATGGAGATTTTGTGAGGTAACCTGTGGCAGATAGCTAAATGTCGCCCTGGCGGTCAGAGTACAACGTTGAGACGAAAGGCAACCACTTGGAAACATGACGCAGAGAGGTTTCACAAGGATTACCATTGCCCACGTCCCGTGCAGTACTCATCGCTACGGACTTCACCGCTGTCTCGAAAGAACGCCCACCAACAGGAAGTATGACACCGAAAATCTCCGTGACTTGCACTGTCAATGACTTGATAGCCAGACATGGAAACCGGTAGAGTTATTTACAAGAGGTTGGCAAGTCGTTGCTTTGATTAGCTTGATAGCAAGCCGTAGAGAGGGATAGCAAGCCGTGATTCACCAGCGTTTTGCAATGGAGATGTTTAGATGCCACCCATGACAAGATAGCTAAGACTCAACCGATTGGCGTTCAAAGTGCTACGTTGAGAACTGTGTCAAATGCCCAACATGAGACATCAGTTGCCCCAGCGGTTTCGGTCTAAAATATGACACACTCCCTTGCCACACTTATCACTACGGCATCATCCGCCGTTCCGAAGGAACACCCTGTCAGTGGAATATTACAGCAAAACTCTCCGTGTCTTGCTCGCTTGTATCATGGTGAGACATGAGAAGACTGGCTCAGACATCATTAAAATGCTTTAGTTGACTTCAGCAGGGTCGGAAACCCCAGAAGACCTTCAAAACTAGTGAATTTAAATTTTTCAACTTTTTAGTACTACTTATGAAATTTTATAAGTAGTTCATCACTTAGGGCAGGTCAATAGCAAGTTAGCGACCGAACAATTTTTGAATCAAGTCAAACGGACTTGTAGAAGCAAAGTTACAAGCCTTTAAAGTTTTGGAGTCTTTTATGGCCTGGAGACGAAGGCCATCTCCTGGCGAACCTCTAAGTCTGACGCCTTAGCTGAGTTCAGCAATGAAATTTTCTAAGTCGGTTTATTACAGAAACGTGGTTTTTCAGATTTCAAATGCTATCATCGGAGCTCCGGAGTTCACCTACCCCAACCCAGTCGGGAGGAGAACTGATTTCCACAAGCAGAGTTTCCACTTATATAGTTTGTGGCGATCAGCTGATGACGTAATACCCATCATCCAAAAACTTAAAACCCGTCTATCTCCGGTTCTAGTGCTCTGATTGAGCTGGAAATTCACCATTTCAATGTAGAATTTGACGCTGAATCCGAATCTGCCCTCCATTTTCCCATCCGATGCTTCGTTTTGGCTCTACAGCCCACAGCCATCGCAAAAATTCTAACTCGTTTTTCGGAAAAATGATGAAAAATTTTTCTCTCCGATGGCTTTCAAATTTACCATGCCGATGCAGAATTTGACGCTGATTCCAAATCTGGTCTCTGTTTTCCCGTCCGAGGCTTGCTTCACCCGCTAGAGCGATTTTCATAAAAATTCCAACTCTGACGTTTTCCTGCCATATTCCTCCCTCAACCCAAGAAAATTAGACCAAACTGAGCTTTCCACTGCATTTTTCTCATTCTCACCTTTCAAATGAGCTATTTCACGAGTTTCTACGATCTCTACCACCAAAGTTGGAAGTTTGACAGGAGGGGGGGGGGGGACCGTCCTCGAAATTTTTTCTCTCCGATTTTGCTGGAAACATCCTTCTTAACCCAAAATTTCACGTAGATTCCGAATCTGGCCTCCGTTTTCCCATCCGAACCCTCCTTCATGACGGAAAACGACCTTTCTCATCCCAAAACCACCAACACCCGCCGTTTTCCAACTCTGCCGCTCCACCCCTTCCCTCTCAGGAAAACGCCTCCCGCCTTCCTTCCCCACCCAAAATTTCACGCAGATTCCAAATCTGATCTCCACTTTCACATCCAAACCCTCCTTCAAGACGATTTCCAACTTTTCTTATCCCAAAACCATCAACACCCACCCTTTTCCAACTCCATCCTGCCCACATTCCTATCACCTTCCTTCCCATCCCTTACCGGAAAACTCCTTCCTTCCTTCCAGAGGGGGGAGGGACCCGTTTCCTCCTCTCGGACCCATCCTTCCATCACATGATGACTCATCGTTGCACATTTTGTCCTTGAATTTGGGATGGGCTTACTACTGAAGGCATACGGTGCTCACTTCGAAGGCAAAGTAATAATGCCAGATGAATTCTTCTCACAATGGCGTCATGCAACCACTTTAACAGGTTCGGTTTACCGACTACCTGGTGGAAACATAATTGGATGAATGTTCACTGATGCTTTAAATGATGAAATACATAAGTTATTGATAGAAGAGACAAATCGAACTCAATAAGTGAATATCTTTTACTTTTCGAGGAAATAATTTTACGGAAGGATCCTAGAATTAACTAAGGTTAACGCCGACTTAGCCTATATCGAGGAGACTGGAAATGTGGGAAGACAATGAGATTGAATCGTTGCTTCAAGAGGCAGAGAGGTGCGATGCATTAACACATGAAGGTCGCAACCGTGATAAGGAGAAGACTTTTGACCAAGACCACACCATGCGCATATTTTCGAAATTGATGTTAGAAGGGAAAATAAGTAGTGCAGTCAGGATGGGTAGGCAACAGAAGCAATGGTGGTGTTCTTGATCCAACTGACAATGTCATAATCAAGAATCAGAAATATACTGTGCTAGACGTTTTACGTTTGAAGCATCCGAATCTTCACGATCCCCCGCCAGAGGCTTTCTTACAATGCTCTGACTTACCGGCAAAATATGATATAGTGTATATATCACACGACTACACATTGAAAAAGCAGTAAAACGCTTATCAGGCTCTTCAGGACCCGCTGGAAGGGATTCCACACGATGGCAAGATTAATTGTTGCGATATGGGAGACATAGTGAAAAACTTCGGGGAGCCATCGCTGCTCTCGCTAGAAAATTGTGTAACGAGATTGTTCCATGGAATGACATCCGCGCATTAATGTCCAACCGTCTAATAGCTTTAGACAAATGTCCCGGTGTTCGTCCCATTGGGATAGGAGCGAGCTTGAAACGAATTATTTTTAAAGCCGTTACCTTGGTGACATCTAATGATCTCACTATTCAATGTGGCACCGAACAACTGTGTGTAGGAATGAAAGGTGGCATTGAAGGCACAATCCATGCTATGAATGGCTTATTCACCGAAAATGCACAAACGAATACAGGCTGGTGAATTTTAATGGTAGATGCCTCAAATCCATCTAACTCTGTCTGCAGAATTACAGCCTTATGTAACGCAATGATTTTATGGCCAAGATGCTCGTATTTTCTGTTCAACACCTACCGAGGATCAGCACCATTAATAATCCAATGTACAAATGACATCCTCTAGCTGTGAAGGCGTAGTCCAAGGAGATTCATTATCGATGTTATTTATGTATGTGCTGTTTTACCTTTGATAAATGACGTCAAAATGAGAGACATGACACAAAACTGGTATGCTGATGACTCCTCTGCATATGGACAGTTAGAAAAACAGAAAGATTGATTTGATTATTTACTCCAAACAGGTCCTAAATTTGGATACCATTCAGAATCATCAAAGTGTGTCCGAATAGTATCTTCAAATATAGTGGAGCAGGCCAAATAATTTTCTTCCGATTATGATATAAAGATAACTACTTGTCACAAATATGTGGGTGGCTTCATTGGTTCAACACACGAACGAGAGAAATTCGTTAACTTAAAAATATCAAAATGGATTACAGACATAGAAGCTATTTCAGATATTGCAAAATCGGAACCTCAAGCAGCTTTAACAGCTGTGGTTTTATCTATTCAAAGTGAATGAAATTACGAGTATATTCAAAGAGTAGTTCCTGATTGTTATCACCTCTTCGCATCGTGAGAATCTGTGTTATCTAATGTATTCCTACCAAGTATTTTGATGGTGAAATATCTCACGTCGAACGCCGATTACTAGCAAATTAAACTCGATATGGAGGGTTCAATCTAAGAAACCCAGTGGATGAATCTTCAATGAATTACAATCTCTCAAGAAGAGCAACGAGACTAGTGCGAGAATCCATCATCCGTGATGCACCATTATTTTCTGTTGAGGATCATAATGAGATCATGAAGCAAGAAAAAAAAAATAATTACATAAAGAAAAAATGTAAAGAAAAAGCAATCTTTAATGATATTTGTGAATCAATTCCACCACAAAGAGCCGCTCGCTTCAAAAAAGGTGAATAAAGCAAAAACGTCGACGTGGTTGAATGTTATTCCGTACACTGCCAATCGTTTTGATTTAACAGCTCAATAGTTTCGAGATGGACTATCTCTCCGATATGGCAGACAAATTAATGGACTACCTGCTACATGTAATGAATGCGGTGAGTCATATGACGTGAATCATGGTTTGAACTGTAAATCCGCGATGTACTGGGGGATCTAGCAGCAATGGCATAGGGTGATCGAAATGTGATCAAGGAGCCGATGATTCGTGATCCAAGTATGCAATTGAACGGAAATGGTCTTCGAGCAGATTGGGTGATAAGGGGAATATGGGAAGCACAGACACCGGCGCTGTTTGACGTGCAAGTATTGAATCTTGACGCCGTGTCTTAGGCGAACCAAGCAATCGAGCAAACATTCAAATCTGCAAGACTACAAAACTGCAAAACTACAAGAAGTCTGCCACGACACAGTATCTTTGCCATCCCAAAATCAAAGACCCATAATCCAAGCAGCAAAAACTAAAAAATCTCCTTTGTTGATGGAATTGGTGGAAATCAATAAATCCATCTTGTCAGAACTGTGGAGAATTAATGAAGCGAATCGTAAGTTTTACCATTCTAAAATGTTTGCTTTCACTGCTGTTTTCATTTTATTTCTTCAATATCGATGGAATCGCAAACAATTCAAATCAGCGGTAGTTGTTGTCAAATGCACATTTGAAGCTATCAGCTTGATGCACAAAATATGCAGCCGATATTTTCATTGCATTATGGATATTATCAACTAATATTGAGGGCCAAAAACATATAAACGATCATTCGGAAAATTATGGTGGCATTGCTGTAAACTTACCTTACTTATTAAGGCTGATCGAGTCTCTCCCAAAATAACTAAATTGTTCATGTTTTGAAAAGTTACTTGCACGCATATGTACGTACATTCACTACATTGATTGCAGTGAAAATGCTAACTTTGATGGAGAAAAAAAAACAAACCGACCAGGGTTAAGCGCAAGTCATGGGCAAGTTTAATTTTCGACCTGCATGAGCATGACTATACTTTTAATCGTCATCATTATGTTTCTTGCATTTTTTCTACAATTAAGCATGGGTGTATCTATATTTGAATTATTCTGAATTTTGCTGCCGGATAATTTGTATCAGACCTTAATCAAAAGGTCGTGACTCCTCGTCTGATCGTCTATAGATCATGACCTGCCATCAACACTGTCTAAACGATATCTGGATATCTGCATGTTCAATTGATGACATTCCATTGTCATTACTTTATGATTTTGGAGGAGAGAAAGCAGAGAAGCATACAAGTATATTTACTGATAAATTAGAGCCTGCATGACAGCATGACAATTATCCCTATATTTTCATTAATTCATGCAAATATGCTACTGTACAGGTATTTTGACAAAATAACTGAATTTCAGATCATCAAAAACTAATGATGAGGATGTTGATATTGCAAAGCTGTCTGCTTCAGATGAACGGCAGATGCCTTGGAAATTTTAAATCTACTAATGAAGGTCGTGAGAGGGAAAATTAAGGAGCCGCAGAAGAAATGTGACGATTTTCGATTAATACCATCAGGCATCATCATTCATCTAAAGCGTAAGTACAGTGGTGAAATATATTAAAGCTGAGTTTTACTAATCGTTAAAATATAAAATAGGCTTAATTAATAACCACTGAGAATAGCCGACGTATGTAGGCCTAGGCTACGAGATACATCAGACTTTGCTTGTTTGTGTATTCAAAGAAAATAACTTGGGAATTTACGCCACATTTTCAAGAGCCGCCTCGACACGGGAAAGTCCAATTAGCTCGTCAGATAAAGGGCATGGATTAAAACGTTAGGGATGAGACCGTTTCGTGAATGAAAAGTGTCTTGAACATAGTAATGTTTGTTCGTTCTTGGCTCCTAGGACTCCTATGTGGTGAATCTTCTTTAACGGAAAGTCATATTTAGATATCGCATGTCGAATGTCAGAAAAGTACTAGATACTCATGATCCTCATGAAATTCAACAAATAATTATCAAAACTTCAGTCCTTGTGAGAAGAGAGCTGCGAACTAGACAGATTTTAATGACCGAGTGCGGTCCGTCGCCGCGCGTAATCACTTCCGTGGTGGGATGAGTACCTAGCAGTTGTGGGGAGAAAGGAGAAATTCTCAAGGATATCCGGCCCTACAGGATGGACAGAGAGTGTCAAAGTGGCCGATCAAGCCCTTTGACTGCTAGATCCACTGAAGAAACACGCAGATGCTGTGGAATCAGGGTTGGCCGGTAAAAACCACCAGCTTTTGTCACCATTTTTCGGCAAAAACTGGCTAAAACTATTTTTCCAGTAGTACTACTTAAGTTTTTTGGGTACGGGTACATACAATAAAAGGGATCATCGTCACTCCTTACTTTATTGATGAACGTTAGTCGCAATAAGTTCACTTTACTTTATCATCATTCGATAAACATTTAGGCCTGTATTTTCACAATTCAAACCTATCAATATCGCATTTCAATCAAGAGTATGTTCTGAGTATAGGTGTAAGAATATGAATTATTATGAAAAATACTGTTTTAAAACTGTTGTACATTATTCTTCTAAGTGTACACGCATTTTGTTGCTTAACGAATTTCATTCATTGTAAGATGCAACAGACGTCCATGCTGGAAGGAAATCACTTGGCTCTATATAAAAGATCGAAAACAGGCATTGCATGAAGCTAGAAGGGTAGGAAAATGTAGAAATCTGGCCTCGGATTTCTACGATTAACCTCCCTGCTGATCTCATAGAATAGCTTGTCTTCTAGGTCTGGCAAATGTCCCATACCCATTGTGATTACAAGAATATTACTATGAAATTCATCCTGCACTCCCAGAAAGACTATATAAGTTAAATTTGGATTTGAGCTCAAAATATGGAAATTTCAAGAACTTTAAACAAATTTGTATGTCACAATAATGTCAAAATTGTTTGTCGATGCTCGTGATTTGTCAAGATTGATTGCTGGTGCGAACTACGTTATTTAATTATTATTTTCTTCTTACAAATCATGATTTTCTGCTACAGTCACAAGCATTAGTACACTTAGTATATTTCTGAAAAAAGTGACTAAGTTGCACATTGCTTGATTTGGGAGGTGAGATTTTCCGGTGCAGAGACTTTTTGATAGAGTGTTTTCTCTGCGTTCATGAGACCTGGGTTCGAATCTAGATCTGATGAAACCTAAGCTACTATTAAAATACACTCTACATTCTTGCTGAACACTCAACACAGAAGAATGACAGTGGGATTATTGAAGCTCGTCCACATGAAGAAAGTGGTTTGCCTGATCAAGTTCTATGTATAAACCAGTTATATTCATATATGTATTTTCATTTTTTCATTTGATGATAATTCTGCGAGTATCTAACAACTTCTGTTACATGAACCAAAGAGCCAAAATGGTGCTGAAGTCTACATTTGTTCATAAATCACAAGAAAAGGGCAGAGCAGTCGCAAAGAAAGACAACATCGTTTGTCGTTCGTTATAAAGACATATCATGTGGATCCATCACAGAACGAATGTCATTTTTTGGAAGATAAGAGTTGCAAATTGCAAACCCGCATGTACCGTAATACTTAATCTTACTGTCGCTTTTTCGTGAAGAAATAGACTGATTTTTCGGAATTTTAGTTTTAGCCGGTTTTTACCAGTTTTTGCCGGTTTTCACCTGGTTTTTACCACTTAGTGGCAAAAACCAGTTTTAGCCGGCAAAAAGCCAACCCTGTGTGGAATCCAAACGCATTGCAGAAATTGATGGTCTTTTTAAATTGCCTTTTCCTTGCAGTTTTTTTCTGTTTCCAAATAAAAATTGATTTCAGATAATTAGCTTTCTTCCACAATATATGAAGCAAATTAGTTTAATTATCAATAAGCTTAATTCTCTTTACTTGGCATGATGCACTAAAACATCTATCTTTCTATGCGATAAATGATCTATTTAATTAATATTAACCAACTCGCTATGGAGCTGGATATGCCTACTTTATATAGGCCTGGTCCGAAATTACTCTGTGGGAACGCATCTTGCTAATATCAACAGATTATCTGGCGAGGTAGCGATTTTGTGGATAATTCTTTAAAGGTTCATTTTCGAGTAAAAACTATCTCCGCATGTGAAAATGGTCATCATCTATCCAAAAACATGTGTAAAATTAAAAAAACGACAGTTGGCGAAAAAGTTGCTATAATTAGTTGGTAGATATTTGTTTACTAATGCGAGCTGATTTTTCGCCAACCGGCGAAATCGTGGATATTGTAGCAACTAATTGGTGGTAAGTAGTAATGTTCGTATATTACCTTTACATGAAAATATATTGCATACTCAGTCTGATCTGATAAAAAGGGATCTTTTTTAATTCACGAAGGCTTAAACTAAAAAAGTATTTATCTTCCCTAAATGTCGCAGTAAATACTATTATATTATACAAATATTTGGCATTGTTGTAAATTATTGAATGTCAAGAGATGTTATGAAAATTGATATAAGCGGATTCTCTATATTCTCATCATTATCAAAGAATGATAGTCTGCACTTATTTCTTAGATAGATTAGCCATATGTGGGTGATGGTGAGGAGGTGAGGGAGAAAATTGAGCCTCGGCTGTAGAGGCGGATTACTAAAGAAAACAAGAGAGAAAGTCAAAAGTAAAAAATGGCATACAGAGCGCGAATTGTCGCCGGCAAACTTCGCCAGCGAATATGCTAAAAATTATTACTGAACTATTGCATGATAATATGTAGCTGATTATCTGCCAGCTTTTCTCCAGATTCGTTCCCACAGGGTACTTGGGTTAATTATTTCGCAAAATTTTTCATAAAGTCGAGATTTTTAGTATTTTTTCCGACTGATAGCTTCGTCAGTCAATAATTGAACAAATTTATCATTGAAAGGGAATTCATCTCGTCATTATAATTGAAGATGCATTAAGAAAGCATGAAATGATTGCAGATCAACGATATGTAGTGAACAATAATATGACGGAATTACGAATTGCTATCTAGAAAACTGGCTCGAAAAAATGACAATCAATAAAATACTCTTCTTAATTTCAGATCATGTGGACAACATCTTCGGAGATTATGATTGGGACGTCATAAAACTTTATATAATCCAACGAATATGTGATTTGGAGAAAAAGTCGGCATAAGGAAAGTCTTGCTAACTGATAGTGTTTTGCTCGATTTTGAATTGGAATAAGACAAGAATTTTTTAAAAAAGTCAATTTTTTCTTCGAATCAGCCGTTATGGTGCAGGCCTAATTGTCATGGTTGTTTTGCGAGAAGACTGATTATCTGATATTACAGGACATGCAGCTTAATTAGACCAACATTAAAATGTTCAAGGATGAGCGATAATCAATAGAGCGAAAAATCTACCGGTTGTCCACAAAGTCTGGAATCATAGAAAAAAAAGAAATTTGACTAATTTCAAGATATTTAT
>CAJQUW010014587.1:0-53370 GCA_907163375.1 Prostheceraeus crozeri | reverse complement strand
AAAAAAAAAAAAAAAAAAAACAAAAAAAAAAAAAAAAAAAAAAAAAAAAACAAAAAAAAAAAAAAAAAAAAAAAAAAAAAAAAAAAAAAAAACAAAAAAACAAAAAAAAAAAAAAAAAAAACAAAAAAAAAAAAAAAAAAAAAAAAAACAAAAAAAAAAAAAAAAAAAAAAAAAAAAAAAAAAAAAAAAAAAAAAAAACGATCACGTAGATGAAAGGGGATGTGCGGCACGACGCATCCAAGAAGTTCATACTTGAAGGATAACAAGTCCATTTAACAAGACACCATTCTTCACCTTGCCGTTATTTTACATCGAAAGATGTTCTCTACAAATAGGTTTCACTTTCAGTGACTACCAACCTCAATCCTCATCATCGGCGGTACAAAGCTACCCGTCGACTTTCTTCATTATCGTAATCTTTCAACTTGTAGGTGTCGGACGAGTCTTTTTGATTAATCCAGGATACTGTAAATACCTCCCTCTGGTCCAAAAAATTCGGGAGTACACCTTTAGCAAAAACACTTTTCAACTTTTGAAGATACGAACTTAATCGCCAATTTTTTCACATCGACTTTTCACATGAGTGCGTTTACGTGATGGAATGATTCGCAGCACTTTATCTACATTGTCAGCATTTACATCTACTGGTCTGAGTCCAATAGAACGATGGATAGAGTGATTGTAGGCATGGAGTGTATCTTGTAGAACCTTTGTCCAATTTTGTGTCAAGTTGGCAGTAAAATGTCGCCACAAGCGATTTTTTAATGTGCGATTAAAACGTTCAACGAGTGCAGCTTTATTAGCACTCTTTACACTAAACAACTCAATGTCATAGCCTCTCAAATAATCTTTGTCACATGCTGATTTTCAAACTCTTTTCCTTGATCACTCTGAATTGCCCCTTTTTGGAATGCGACCTATCTCGAAAAATTGTTTGGAATGCTTTGTTTGCTACTACCTTTCCCGTTCTTTAGATTTTTAAAGGTTGAGCCCACGCATAACGCGAGAAAATATCAATGACGGTTAAAATAAAATTATTGCCCGAGTTAGTTTTGAAATGGAGGCAACATCGCACAAATCTGCTTGCCACTGTTCATGTATGTCATGAACAATATAATGGCGGGTGCGGTACTTCTTTTTCGCTTGTTTGTGGAGTGTATAGGTAGCCTGACCCTTTAACCATCGTTTCACTTGTGATTGTGGAAGACCACTCAACGCTTTTGATAATTTCTTGATAGAATTGCAAATCCTGGCCCGGGATGTTTTACATCATAATAGATTGACTTCAAACGTTCAGTCGATGACGACTGACTCTTTTTTCCTCCTTCTCATCTGTTTTGTTATTCCTTGCCTTTTCCCACTACATTTACCAGCGAACAACTGCAGCATTTAGCTTTAGCGGTTTTGCGATCGTGTTCACATTATTGGGCTTAGAGGTTTCATTATGAGAGCTGCGCAGCAAGTGCAAGTGACAACGACATTCACCTCTGGCGGCTCATTACATGGCAAGCAACACATCTGCTTCATATATATAGTCTGAGATACATGTATTTCCGTAGAGGAATCTGTTTTAACGTTTTCCTTTTATCCCAGTTTTTTAGAGGCGATGTCAGATCTACGTCGAGTTCTTCCTTGGTGCCTCTTGTTTGCTTAGTGAGTGTGGGAGGGGATGTAGCAGGTGACGCTTAAACCAATTTTTGATGCATTTTCATCGTCTGAAGCCATTGGAAGTAGTAAAGCCACTGTTGAATCCAAGTTCTTTCAATGTCCTCATTTATTCAAAGGCAAATTTTTGGCACATGTATGGCTTTTTCAATAGTTTTAAGAAAGTATGACCAACCAGGGTGGAACATAGCCCTGACGGCGCTTTCTACGTGTCGCATACTGAATCAAGTCCTCATCACGTGAAGCATCAATCACATTATGTTCATCTGTAATGTTTGCTCCACTAACATTTCCTTGAGATGGGGCTCAATACTAGTGAAAAGATAGGCCATGTGCGCGAGAGCTAAAAGGTGTAGCAGTCCGATACTGAGTCACAGCATCCTTATTCTTTCTAGTATTTTCAATTGCTCAACAGTTTCCGATTGTAATAATACAGCACGATGTGGATCTTTGATGAGAACATTTTGCTGATAATCTATTTCTTTCCTATACATTTGATTTGCAAGAGGTTGCTTTGTCTTGCGGGCGATGCAGTCAATTGTACATAATTCATCTGGAGAATAACAATCATAGCGAGATCAGAACTCATCGAGTTTGTAATATCTTGGGAAGTTTTCAAAGATATCACTCTCGAAATCTATAGTTCTTCCGGACAACGTCATGCGTAAAAGCAATGAATAAGTAACCGTATGGTTTTTCAGAGTAGCTGCTTGAAAAATTTTCAATTAATGGCTTTTGATCCTCTGGGGTGCAACTGTCCGCCTAAAATTCAAATTGGACGTTTTTATCTCGCGGATTCTTGAAAATACATTTAGTGTGTATTCAGGTTTCGTGTACGAGCTTCTTTTCCATCGGGAAACAAATTTTGTTAATATAGATGATAAAGCCACCTGTTAATGGTGTCTCCGCGAGTAAACCAGATCTGTTAACATCTTTTTGGAATTCTTACTTTCTTTTAAATAAATCATGTCAATACTACAACATCATTAGACTAAGTTTATTCCACTGAATAAGTCCCCTTCATGAGCGAATAAGTTGCACTTTGCAATTCCTGAAACAAACATCGGACGGTTGATAATACCATAACACGGCAAATCACTCGATTGAAGTTCCTTAAACAACACCCTCTTTTATCCAATAAATCATCGTGAAAACAGTTTGTACCAAACCTGCATGAGATGGACCTATACAGTCCAGAACTTTATCACATTGAAGTCTGAAAAATCCATTTTAAATTACTTTGAGACCTCAACATTGCATAATTAACGCTTAGAGCCACAGATATTTCCCAAGTAGGTTGCCCACGGCAGGGTAGCTATCATTGGAAGTATTGCAGAAAGTGAAACCCGCCCTTTTAGAGTTAGAGGATTTCCGTTCTGTCTGTCTATTGAAGGGCGACTTTAATTAGGATTGGAGATGAAAACGCACTTTTGTAGCAGTTAGCGCTTAAGTAACTTTCGTTGTTTTGGGGCGCAAATTTCCTTCGGGCCACCAGAACGTCCTCACAGGGAAACTAATTTCACAAATGAATTTATCGTTAGCATGTCGTATAGCATTGTATCCTGCTTTGCTTTCATAACGTCGGAGAGCTTGAATTGCTGAAGAAAACTTTTGACTTTTACGTTTCGTCCATTTTACGTTTCCGCCATTTTTTTTCCGAGATTAGACCTTTGCTACAAACCTATCTTTACACATTTGCATAGGTAACAACTTTGCACATAATTGGGACACTCGAAATGCGCCTTATCAACAGTGGTAACATTGGCCTCAGGTTGAATGCAATTACGTATGAACCAGCGTTGACAAAAAGCATGCTTACATCTCTTGAAGATGGCGCTTTTACATTTGCCAACCTTTCGCTTACATACATCACAACACAAAGTTTTTCAAACGTTACTGATGTCTATAGCAAGTCCCCCCCCCCGCATTTTGAAGATATAAATTTATGGCAGAGCCTTTTCTAAATAATAGACGCATGTACAGAAGGAATATACTTCGAGAGTGAGCAGACAGAGCTCGAAAACCAGTTGTGCTACAATCAAGTACCACTGCATTTTCAATTTTTCTTTATGGAAAGTTGAATGTGAATATCTGAAATCGCTTCAATCACTAGACTGCTACCATGATGGTTAAATGCGTTAAGACGTTCAAGATCACAGCAATTTTTCATCATAGTGTCTTTTAAAAAATTCTTCGGGGGTGATCTACCACGTTTCCCATTGAACAAGAAGCTAAATGGAAAGGCGGGCGACCTTTCAGCCTCTTCCTTTCCAAAATGACTAAAACTTAATTTTCGCAACTAAACGCGCGCCATGGGATGATGCTATCAGAGATTGGATATCCAAACCTAGAAATAGAGAGCTAGCATCAAGAATAGGGAACAGCGACTAAATCCAAAAACGTTTCGTGGAGCTTCAAGACATGTATATTCACTCTACTATCCCCAAAGTGGAGCAAAATATATCATCAATGATTAGATTTGGGAATACTTTCCTCGACTCCTTACCGCAGGATTATACAAAGAAGCGTATAACATATTGAATGCACCTAACCATCGTTTAAAGTCAATAAAAGCGCAACTCTTTCGACAAGAAAAAGCCAAGGTCGATGGCCAAATAATTCGAGATTAAGTCGCATGAATTTGTTTGCTCATGCGCCATGAACCAACATTGGATACCGCAGTTGGCATGTTGATGATAAGACACTAACAATCTGATATGTCCAATTGTTCATGGAGCAATCAGCACTGAGCTCCTGTACAGGTTCTACCCTCGACAATCCGTAAGAAAAAATGATGTGAGAAGCCTTAAAAAACGGAATTTACACATCTAAGGAAACGTTCTATGTACAGATTTACAAAATAAGAATTACATCGATGCTTTTCCACGACAAAAGACACAAATGAATGATGGCATCGAAGAAGTACAATGTAATCTAAATAGGAACCACGTCTTACGGACACTCAAAGCACATAAGCGAATTGTCATAGGGTAGAGGTCGGAAAGGACAAACAATTCTCCTTCTTTTGATTGCGTTTTGATGTAGATCATTCTCTCCGACTTTGCGCTCGTTACCACTGCTGGTAAGGATTTGATCAATATGTCTCCCTACGTGGTGGTTTCGGAATATAAAGAGGATTCCCTATGCATGGAGAGAGAGGCTATTTTATTATCCTTTTGTGTCGACCATAATAAGGCCCAATTCACTTAGAAAAGGAAATCCCATATACCTCTCCGAGCTCATCACATCTGATGGGTATTGAATGATCTCCAATCCTCTTATAGTAAGGACACACCAATGGATAGCCGGTAGGCAAAGGTGATTAACCATCCCAAATCCTTTCTATAATACGGGAGTATCCTTGTCATCTCTTGAAGCCGTCCCACTCTTGAGCAAGAGGAGTTGGAATGACCTTATTTAATTTCCACGATACGCCTCAATAGTATCAAGTTGGTGTCGCGAAAGTACGGACTTCCGGGACAGTAAGTCGTCCCCATGACGATTGTGCATTAAACTTGACATCCTGGAAGGGAGCATTCCCGTTTTGGATTACTACGCATATGTTCATCTTAACGCAAGGCTTTTTAAATGTTACTAACGCTGTAGCTGTAGGATTATGTACCTGTTGTTTCTGTCTTCCACTTGCCTCAGTTGTAGATGATCTTACCCGTACGAACCTTGTAACGATTGACCGCCATTTTGGCCTACTAGTGCAGAGTAGATGGAGTAGATGCCTGTAAAATGAAAAAAGATTGTATTAAGTTTATACGTTCAAGGGAGGAGTAGGGAGGGAAGGTAAGCGACTTAACCGTTTTTATTGGATAATAAACAGGGAACTAGGGGAGAGAGAAAATTGTGCGTTGCCCGTCACATCTGTGGTGATTTCAAATGCGATGGAATGATTCTCGGCTGGGTGGAAGGCCTCGCTATTTATAAAGAAATTGCTGATTCTCATTGGATAAGATCCTTCATTGGACAGTAACATCAAGCTGATTCCAAATCTGAAATCCGTTTTCCAATCCGATGCTTCGTTTTGAAGCTAGAGCCCAAAACGTCCCAAATTCTAACTCTGTCGTTTTTCACCCATGTCCCAAAATCTTAAATGGCGTCTCACATCTAAACGAAGACAGATAGGAACAAGCCGATTCTTTCACTGAATTTGTCTCACTCTTAGCTTTCAAACGAGCTATCGCACGACAAAATCCGTCCACTGGAAGCAAGGTGTCCAGGGGGGGGGACGTCAGCCGAAAATTTTTTCTCTCCCGATTGCCTTGAAACTTCACCCTACCGATGCAGAATTCACGTCTGAATCCGAATCTGACCTCCTTTTCTCATCCGATGCTCGTTATTTGGACCACTAAACACCAAGAAACATCCACACACTATAGCCTCAAGACTAATCGCTGGCGGTCGACCCACGTCAACCTAGACGGTCGCCCACGTCAACCAGGCGGTCGGGACCCAACTCACGCCGAGACTCACACTCTTCGTTGCAGAGGGGGGGACGTCAGCGATCATGTTGTGAACGTGGACCCACCTGGCCGGCACACCACGACAGACCACAACCTCTGTCGTTCCAGAGGGGGGGGGACGTCAGCGAACATGTTGTGAACGTGGACCCACCTGGCCGGCACACCACGACAGACCACAACCTCAGCGTTCCAGAGGGGGGGGGGACTCAGACACGAAGCACCACGGCGGAACTCGACCACGAACACTCTGCCGTGCCAGAAAAAGGGGGGGGGACGCAGCGATGGCCGCCGATCTTGCGCGGTCCAGAAGTGAGTTTTTGCTTACTACTCGAATCTGTCGATTGATCGGACTGTGCCGTCGATCATTACCTTTCAAATGAATCGGGGCGATCAGTACTGCTACCAGTACTGCCCAAGTGATGAGGTGTGCAAGCGTGCCAAGAAGGTCACCTGGGAGTACAATAAAAAACATTCCAGTACTGGTTAATAGTAATGTTATCATTACCATACTCCTGTAATAGGCCTACATGTAGTTATTAGTATCTGCAGTTGCAGATTATATATTGCAGTTGTTATATGTATATATAACTTTTGATGTCTTATTAACGTTTATTTCGGTGAGCGGGAATAGACATTGGGAGCAGGTTCATTTTACAACACACCACCATTTGATGTTGGGTCTCCCGCATTTTTTTGAAACCTAGGCATCTCTGTCCATGTCATGCAAGAAGACTTAAGAGTGAGTCTAAGAGAATCATAGAAGTGGATAATAGTACACTAGAATGGAAGTTTGATATCTTGCCTATGTACAATGATGGCACATGGAAAAATCTATGGTTTGTAGATGAGATTCGATCTAAAACATTATATCATAGTCAAGCCATTTGCCAAGTTTGTTGCGGAAGTTGTTGACAGCAAATTACCGGATCTTTATGAAGAGAATTTTAAGTGAGATGGTGGTATTGTATCATGTGAAATAGCCCACTATTCCATGCATTAATATACTGTGTCTATTTGTGCCAGTCATTCACAACTATTATACAATTTTTCAACACTGGAATACGAATTAAAATTTGGTTCACAGAGTCATATTGAAAGTGGTCGCGGACTGATTGGTAGAACATCTCAAGAATTCACAGATAAAATTTCTAATTATTGGATAATTTCTCGGTCAAGCGGTTAAGAAACCTAGTGTTTTTCTAAAATAAGCACACCTAAATCTTCCTTACCTACAAACATTTCTCAGATAAATAGAATGTCGCTGGAACTCTTCAATTAATCATTGAATGACTTATGTGATATAATTTAATGATATATTGGCAGCTTATTTTTGAATGCATGCAGAGATTTTGAAATTTTTCAAATATAATGAACAGGGGCCCTTTAAAGTAAAATAAATGCTCTAACATTTCCTGGCCTCTGATTTCAAACTGGAGTAATGCATGTTCTGCAAATCGACATTACAAGTTGCGTATGTGTCTGATTATACTCTTGATAGATTATAGGAGCGATATTTCAAAATGATAAACGTACAGAACGTTTTAGAGGATTTCCTTCTTTGTCATCCTGTCGCTGCAGTATTTTGTAGATTCATTATTGCTTTTGAGTACATGGTCTTTGGACCAGGGGCAACAATCCAGATCAAGAATTGGCCTGACAAATATAAATGCCAACCAGAAAACAAGGAAACCAGCTCGTACAATTTTCTTTTTGCCCCAACTAAGTTCCCCCGGCGTGTGCCATAATTTTCATGCAATTTCCATTCTAGGACTTTCTATGGTATTGTTAATTCCTATGAAGAGAATTAACCAAAACTTTCACCAATTACTGTCACATTCACAGATGACTATGATTTGGAATTCACAATGACATTCTAGGAGTCCATTATAAATACTTGCTATAGATATTTCATATTCCCCTACCAAGATAGCAAAGATAGTTAACAATCCGACGTCTATGGCCCCACATGCACTGAAAAAAACCGCTCATTTTCCGATTTGCGGCAACTTCGTTGATATATTACTTCAATCTCCGTACTTTCTATGTCGTGTCATGAATGATTCATTTGTCAGCTGCTGCATCAAATACTACAGGGGAGAAGGTTGAAAAATCATCAGATGAAACTGCCATCGAACGTATTCAGATTTTCATGAGCGCAAGTTGGGATTTACAAGCAACATAACAGTTTTGATTCATGTTGTTCATTGGAAAAAATACAATTCACATATTTTGGTTGAACACATTAAACGCATTTAGTATAGTAGATACCTTTTAATTTCAATATTAGCACTGGCCACAAGCCTTCAACCCAAAATGTGGCTATTGCGTGGAAATTTGTACAGCCTATTAATTTGAACATGTTAATTTGTAAAATGCTTGCATAGTCACATTATCGATAAGATATGTATTCCGATGTTGGCGTTCATCTTTACTGTCCTCCTTGCCTATGAAGCGGTATCTAAGCAATCATGATGCCGAAATTAAAACGGAAAAATTTCCGCAACTTTTTCTTTGGAATGTGTTGCTGCAACCTAAACTTGGTCAACATTGAATTTACTGAATACCATGTACATCGAGATCTGTGGAACGGGTTAAACTAGTGCACGAGCAAAATATGCAAAAAATAGCAAAGATGCATCTCGTTTAGATATTCCTTTAGCATTAAAGTCTATTTATGGATTTTGAAATCGACATGGCGCCTGTTCTCCTAATTGCAGCTATTTGCGCATCGATTTTCTATTTTCTTGAAAACAAGAGAGTTGAAAAAGTCATAAAAAGCAATCGAGAGAGGGTCTTTTCATACATTGCCTTTGGAATAGTGACTGTTTACACTTTGTGTACGCCGTTTGACGCTGGAATTCATATTTCTCAGTTAAACATGTTTGACATAACAAGATACCAGTTTTGCTTTATTGATATCACGGTAAAGAGTTGTGCTGATGGTTTTATTACTATATTTTTCCTGATGTGGAAGACTGATGATCTTAAAGTCGACGTCCGAAGGGACAGTCTACACCGAGATTCTGATTCAGTGAGCAGTAAAAGTGATGTTGTCTCAGATATAACGGAATACCATGATTCAGCGATTGGTAAATGCAATTCAATGGATACGCTGCAATGGATGAATAAATAACTGAAACTGAGAAGTCGAATTCTTTTATACGATAAACCTCAGATTCTATTAATATATCAGCAATCTGATAGGCGAATTGTCCCATGAATGTTTTTGGAGGATCAATGATACCAAGAAACTGATGTGGAAACAATCAATATGTCTTTACATAATTGACTTACAGGATTATCAATTAATAAAAAAATGTATGCGATATTATACAATTATAGACTTATGCCGTATAATAGAATGATGCAGTGAATCTAAGAAGGGAAGTCTTGAAAAGTTCCAAGGGTGCCACAGCGGGCGGGCGGGCGGGCGTCAAAATTATACATAATATTGTTGAGATATGCCACTAGACAAGTAGTAGGCCTAAAATGTCAGCTGCTGCTGCATCAGCATTAGAATGCCGAGTGTAAGTAGTTTTTAACAGAAAGCGTAAAATTGAACTATTTCAAGAATATCAAGACTATAGAGTGCGAGCGCACATGTAGAAGATGAGTTTTGTTTGCCATTTTATGTAAAATATCGCATGCTCAAAATTTAAGTGGCACTGATTTTTTCGAAAAGTTTGTTTGACACATAAAAGATTGCGTAGGGTTAATATCTGAATTTCCTGATATGACAGTCACTGTTGTCTCTGTGTCTGACGCATAGTTACAGCTGTTAATCTAATTGACTTCGTTTCAGTGATGTCTCAAATTATGCATGAATTGAGTAATCCCATCAATTTCAGTAGCCGCTTATAATGTTTCAAACGTTAGTGAAATATGGACCCATTTACATCTTTCAAAGTTAATTCAAATCATTGTCTTTGAATCTGTGGTATTGCCATGTAGCTGTTGCCTGCACGCTTAAGAAGATTCTCTTGAGGTTCAGCTGGAAAGCAATAGCGCAGGTAATCGAGTTGCCAATCATAGAGTAAATATGTTAGGTAGAGTGATTTATAAAATTATAAAATTACTCCGCATTTATTAAATCTCCAATGTGTATACACTTTCGATTTTATTAAATGAACTCAAAGGAGATACAGTCGGAATTGCTTCCAAATGTGAGCTATATGCGCATTTATGCAGTTTTGAAGAAATATTGCAACATTTCTATGATTGCAACGATCGATATTGACTGATCATGATAGCATAAAACAGAAGGAAATGATATTATCTTACAGATAGTCCGTGTCTGATAGAGGTAATGTTTGTTAAATTGGCAACTCAATGACATGTGCTATTGCTTTCCCGCTGTACCTCAAGAGAATCTTTTTAAGCGTAATCAGGCAACAGATGCCACTGGAACGGCAAAATCACAGATTCAAAGACAATGATTTCAATTAACTTTGAAAGATATAAATGGGTTCACATCACTATCATAAAATCAAGCCGGTGAAATTGAATTAAAAACACATATATTTGAGCCAAGAAAGCACGGATAATATCTCGACTTTTTCATGAAGACTTCCATTATAATACGTAGCATGAAATTCCTTTGATAATCAGCTTTATTTCCGCCCAGTTAGGATGATCATTAGCAAATATTCATTCCTTTTGTTATCCAACTTGTTTCATGCTACTCATTTAGAAGAGTCATCTCGGTAGTATTTAAATTGGCAAGTTTTGACTTTTTTATAAGTGCTCAAATAATTTTTTGGATCACGGGAACGTAATCTCCCCAAAAAACTGAATCTTTTGATATAGGCCTATAAATTTTCACTGTATACAGATACTTTTTTGAGTTGACACTCCACATATATATCCCTACCCTATGGGATTGACATTCCATGAGTGAAATCAAAGGACTTGAAATGTTGGCATCGATGAGTAATTACAATTTACGAGTAGAATAGAGTCTTTTAATCTCAGACACTAGAAGTTTATTTGGCAATCGACAGCACTTCTTTGCTACATAGCTATTCATTCCGTGTCATCCTTACTTTACTATACAAATCCGTGCTTTTCTTTCAGCGCAATCCCGTCAGTCCTTAAGTTTGTTGCCTTTAGGCGAAATGATGGTGAAAAGTCTGACGAGATGACCATGTACTTTCTCTTTACAACGCGGAAAGCCGGTCATGTTGAACTTCACTTGTGTGGATGCTTACGAAGTCACCAATATCATCGATTCTTCTTTGAATTTCATGTGCCGCAAATATGCCAATTTAATTGGTCAATACAGTTTTGAATCATTTGCTATTGAAATCTCTGGTGAAGGCATATGGCAACACTACACACTGCAAGGGGTTTCATCAAATACTTCGATAGGCGCATTAACGAGGTAGCAGGAGATCCCAGAGAAAGGTTCTGGCTGATGCAATGCATTAGTGTTGCAATGGCACGAGGCAATACTCTTGACGTTCGTTTAATAGGGATCTCTTGAGCTGCTTCGTCCCTTTCCTTGTCTCTTGTCTACTTTGTATAATTTTTGACTTTCATCAATGACTTCAGTTTATTGCTCGTTGTTCATATGAACAAATGGAGAAATCCGTGGCACATGTCGGATATCACAGCTATTGAAGCCTAGAGCCAGAATATGATACACTTTCGAGATGTCACCTGTCTGATTATCAATGAAAATTGACTGTTAGTGAAGTCTGCAAACCGCATGAAATTGAATAATAAAAGTTAAACTTGTGACGACAGATTTATGAATTTTGTTTTTCAATGACTCATATCCCACTGCAAATAATACTAAGAAGCATGATATTTCAGTATACTTCTACAGAGCTGATCATAAAAAATGGACCACCTAAAGATTCAACCGATTCTCATGTCTTCCAATCTCGTCGCACAACAACGTGTCATACATCAATCGAGAGCTCGCATTCTCAGCTTTGAAATGAGCTATTATAGACTTGTATCCGTTATTGTATTTGCTGAGCAGTGATCAAAATGTGAAAATCGCAATTTTTCAAAATCAAAACATGTGAGTATGATAATGAATCAGGCTCGGGGAGATAGAGCATTTTCTGAGCTCTCTTTTGACATACCAGGCATGAAAATCGGTGAACTAATAAAAAATCAATGATATCGTGAAGTTTTCACAAAATCATGAAAGTATTTAATGGCCAAAACCAGTTGATGTTCAAACATCCCTTATCAGCTACATACAAATGGTAACTATCAGACAGTCTCATTGATTTTGCTAACATAATATTGCAGGAATGTTTCAAAAAAGAATATGTATTTGAATATTATTATATCACACAAGAAAAGAGAATTGTCATCAGGACTGTCCAACGTAATAAAATACCAATAAGAAAAGCATTAAGAATTGCTTTCATCTTTCAGTAAACTTGAAAGTACTGCATACCATTCATGAAATAGGATTAACTTACAGACAGCATCACACCGAACAAAAGTTAACATTCAAAAATTGTGGCAAAATCAACTTGGACCGGATTCAGTGTCTCACTCCCACTTGCGTACTTTTCGATCACAATCATCAACAAGAAAGGCGGTGATATCTGGACGACTCAATATGAAAAGACTAAATAGAAAAGTATGTTATAAGGGATAGAAAAGAAACATAGTTTCATTAAAAAGATACAGAAAGAATCAATTTTCTATAATAATTATTGATGAGTAAAATCTAAACCCAGACAGTGAATTTGAATCTCAAAACAAGTTGATGTTTAAACATCCCTCATCAGCTACATACAAACGCTAACTATAAGACAGTCTCACTGATTTTGCTAACATAATATCCCAGATATATTTCAAATAATAACATATATTTGAAACTCTCTATGTCAGGCAAGAGAAGAGAATTTTCTTCGACAATCCAACGGAAACAAAAATACCAATTAACAAAGCGTAATTAATTACATTTACCTATCAGTAAACATGAAAGCACTCCATACCATTCATGAAATAGGACTACCATACAGACAGCATCACACCGAACAAAAGTTAACATTCAAAAATTGTGGCAAAATCAACTTGGACGAGCTTGAATATCTCAGACCCACTTGCGTAGTTTACGCAACTTACCGCTCTACAAACAATATTGTAATTATCTATAGAGGTAGTTATCTATGGTACAATTAATTTCTTTGCATACAATGAAGGACTATGATTTCTTCTTGTACATGTCTATGAATCAAATCAGCCACGAAGTGACCATTTGGCATTTGAATTTCAATTAGTCGCCATTTCTATTTCAACTATCAATATATCAACAAAAATATTATTCTGCAAAAATGAAACGATCAGTGCGTGAAATTTCAGAACAAGAAAATCCCATCAACAGTACCAAAAGATATGACCATCATTGGAAACAATTTTGTAATTATTGTAAATTATCGGAGGGGAAACCAAATGAAGAAGACTTCCTTCAGTACTTTGACTTTTGAAAAATGGGAGGCAGTATGCATCCAGCACTTTGTGGAGCATATACTCAATGCTTAATTACAAGCTCCAGTTACTTTTTGGTGAAAAGATTCAACAATACTCACGCATTACTTTACTCCTGAAGTCTTTTGAAGCCGGATACGTAAGGAAAACTGCAAATACGTTTTCAAAACAACAGATATTGGAATTTCTGAAAGAAGCCGCCAATGATGACGAATTTGTCTATATGAACGCAGCAGTTGTTATTGCATGGTGCGGTGGCTTAATATGCGCAGATCTTGTGGAAATCGTTGTCAGTGAATGTGAGTTTGATGAAACCACTGGAATGTGGATTACTTATAAAGTGTCGAAACAAAAGGGTGAGAGAAAATCAAACACTTTCAATGTTCCACTGGAGCTATGCGAATTTTTGGAGAGGCATGACAATGCACTACATCGTTTTAATGCTTCAAATGGGAGGATTTTCAAAACATTCAGAAAAAATAAGAACGGTACGAGGCACTACACAAATCAGCCAATGGGCAACCATACATTAGCAAAAGTCTGTACGAAAATGGCTGAATTTCTGAAGCTGGAAAACCCCAAATCATACACTGGCCACTCAATGAGACGATCATCTGCCAATTGGATTGCTGAAGCTGGTGCGTAGTCAGAAGTGATGAAAGAACTCTTCAACTGGAAGAATGAGGCCACTTGCTCAAAATATGTCAACAGCACCAAATCTGCGAAATTGCAAATTTCGAAGATGTTCGTTTCAGATGAAACATTTACCACCCATTCGTCAGAGAAAGGGGAGAAACAAAATATTCTAAAGTTCGAGAACTGTCAAAACGTTGTTGTTAACTTCAATTAGGGCCCATTTCTTAATCATGCAATTGTCACTTTGTTAGACATGTATTACAATTTCATGTGGTTATGGTTTTGCATACATACATGCCAAGTCTCCCGCATTTTTAGTCAACCTCCCGCTCACCCGCATAATGGCTTAAATCCCCGCATCGTCATTTATTTACGCCGTATTTTAAAGTAGGCCAACAGTTTTTATCCTTCTAGTGTGCTCTTTCCATCATTCAAATGTAACAGCAAGCGTTCGGACTGATTAGCCACTCATTCCTAGCCTATTCTTCGATTAGCCCTCCTCCATTCCCTCACAACCAATCAGAAGCATGCAATCATACGTTTATTGAAAAGACAGATCTTCGTTTGATTCACGAATTCTATCTTTTTTATTGGAAATGTGAGAAATTAATTGTCTTCAAAAATAAATATTCTCCATTTATTGAAGGAAATATAGGAAGTTGATAGGGCTTCTAAATATGATTTAATCTAATTTTACTATTTTTGTTTAAATAATGGATAATCTTGCTTTTTTTAAATCACACTAACTTTCACATTTCACTTTTAATCACAGTTTTCATCATGTCGTCGTCTTCTTCCGATGATGAGAACCTACGACCTACCTGTAGTGTAAAGAAACGCAAGCACTGTGGCTCTTTTTCCTACAAAACCAAATTTGACCCTGCATGGGTTAATCGTCATTCTATGGCAAAGTGTAATAATTGCTGCACCTGATGATGTTCATACATTTAAATGTTTGGTATGCAAGAAAGAAGTGTCTTGTGCTCACCAAGGTGAGGATGATCTAAACCGACATTTTAGAGGAAAAGATCATCAAAAAGCATTGACTGCAAAAGCTAATTTGAAACCAATATCTTCTTTTTTCATGAAGAATAATGGTGCAGAAGAATTATCTGTTCGAAGGGCTGAAATGAAGTTCACTGGTTTCTTGGCTGAACACAATCTTCCTATAGCTGCAGCTGACCATCTTGGCCATTTGATCAGAAATTGTTTCCCTGACAGTAAGATTGCTCAAAATTATTCTTGCGCTTGAACAAAGGCATCTTGTCTGTTAAATGATGCAATTTCACCTGATCTCCTAGATGATTTAATCAAAGACATGAAAATAAATTTCTTCACTCTCTGCGTTGATGGCAGCAATGACCAAAGTCTGCAGAAGATGAATCCGGTAACAATAAGAATTTTTGATATTAATCAGCAAAAGGTTGTCTGCAAATTTTTGGACATGTGTCCAACCAAAGGATCTACTGCGGAGGCCATTTTCAATTCCATTGACACTGCATTGCAGAAGCATGAATTATCATGGGATAAGTGCATCGGCTTCGGCGTGCACAACACCTCTGTCAATATTGGCAAAACCAACTCTAATGACCAGAGTTCTGGTACAAAACAATTCTATTTATTTCATGGGCTGTCCATGTCACATCGCTCACAATGCCGCATGTTATGCATCAAAAGCATTTTGTTCCGATTTAAAATACTTTGATGTAGAAGAAATGCTTGTTGATGCGTACTTTTGGTTCGATTATTCGAGCAAAAGGAAAAATGCATATTCCGACTTTTGTCAATTTGTGGATTTAGAATACCGTCAAGTCCTTAAGTTCCTGTCTGTGAGGTGGCTGGGGATGCAGACCTGCCTCGAAAGGGTGCTGAAGCAATTTCCTTCCTTACACTCGTACTTCAGGTTTGTTCTTTTAATTGCTGTGTATTTTTTTTGTATACCGCTTTACATGCACTCTTATTGTACTTCAGATCATCGGAAGATGCCCATGGAGAAAAAAACACACGTTTGAGAAGACTCATCACAGTTTTTGATAATGATATGACGGAGATTTACTGTTACTTCTTACATGCCTGCCTGCCAGCATACACGACTTTTAACCTATTGCTTCAGCGTCACGATCCCGTAATCGTTTATCTCTATGAGGCGATCATGGATCTCCTCAGAGTCCTCATGGGGAGGATCCTGACAAAGGAATCAATCAATCGCTTTTTTCAAAAACCTGAGAAAACTTTTCAAACGGAAATTGGGAATTTTAACAACCAGCAGATCAATGACACCATTATGGTGGGTTTCGGAGTCAGTGGAAAAATCAACAGGAAGGTTGAGGGGATGTGGAGTCGAGTGAGCGAGAGAAATTCTTTGCTGCTGCTCATTTCACATAAAAGGCCTGATCTACGCGCTGAAATGGCTGCCGCTCAATGACCCGGTGTTGAAAAATGCTGGTGTGTTTAGCTTCGACCACAAGCATAAGTACACTTTTGAAAGTGCGCTACTTCTGACCGAAAAATTCCAGAATTATCTAAAATTCACGGAAAAGGAAATTGCTGTCTTGGAGCAAGAGTTTACGCGGTGCCAATTCTTCGATTTTGAAAACTTTAGCCAAGAGGCAAAGGAGAAAGCGAAGATAAAAGTCGACGATGAACAGACGACGTACAGAGTAGATGTTTTGTGGCACTATCTGGAGAAGGAGAATCGCGTAGCTGGAACGTCTCGAAGTCAATTCTACTTTTTGTGCAAAGTAGCCAAGCTGATTCTTACCTTGCCGCACAGCAATGCGGACGAACAACGTGTTTTTTTCGAGAATCCAGAAGAATTGTACAAAGTTCCGGCCGAATCTGTCGATTGATCGGACTGTGCCGTCGATCATTACCTTTCAAATGAATCGGGGCGATCAGTACTGCTACCAGTACTGCCCAAGTGATGAGGTGTGCAAGCGTGCCAAGAAGGTCACCTGGGAGTACAATAAAAAACATTCCAGTACTGGTTAATAGTAATGTTATCATTACCATACTCCTGTAATAGGCCTACATGTAGTTATTAGTATCTGCAGTTGCAGATTATATATTGCAGTTGTTATATGTATATATAACTTTTGATGTCTTATTAACGTTTATTTCGGTGAGCGGGAATAGACATTGGGAGCAGGTTCATTTTACACCACACCACCATTTGATGTTGGGTCTCCCGCATTTTTTTGAAACCTTGGCATCTCTGTGCATGTCATGCAAGAAGACTTAAGAGTGACTCTAAGAGAATTACCAAAACTTTCACCATTACTGTCACATTCACAGATGACTATGATTTGAATTCACAATGACATCTAGGAGTCCATTATAAATACTTGCTATAGATATTTCATATTCCCCTACCAAGATAGCAAAGATAGTTAACAATCCGACGTCTATGGCCCACATGCACTGAAAAACCGCTCATTTCCATTTGCAACTTCGTTGATATATTATTCAATCTCCGTACTTTCTATTCGTGTCATGAATGATTCATTTGTCAGCTGCTGCATCAAATACTACAGGGGAGAAGTTGAAAAATCATCAGATGAAACTGCCATCGAACGTATTCAGATTTTCATGAGCGCAGTTGGGATTACAAGCAACATAACAGTTTTGATCATTGTTCATTGGAAAAAATACAATACACATATTTTGGTTGAACACATTAAACTCATTAGTATAGTAGACCTTTTAATTTCAATATTAGCACTGGCCACAAGCCTTCAACCCAAAATGTGGCTATTGCGTGGAAATTTGTACAGCTATAATTTGAACATGTTAATTTGTAAAATGCTGCATAGTCACATTATCGATAAGATATGTATTCGATGTTGCGTTCATCTTACTGTCCTCCTTGCCTATGAGCGGTATGCAGCAATCATGATGCCGAAATTAAAACGGAAAAATTTCCGCAACTTTTTCTTTGGAATGTGTTGCTGCAACCTAACTTGGTCAACATTGAATTTACTGAATACCATGACCATCGAGATCTGTGGAACGGGTATGTGCACGAGCAAATATGCAAAAAATAGCAAAGATGCATCTCGTTTAGATATTCCTTTAGCATTAAATTCCTATTTATGGATTTTTGAAATCGACACGGCGCCTGTTCTCCTAATTGCAGCTATTTGCGCATCGATTTTCCATTTTCTTGAAAACAAAAGAGTTGAAAAAGTCATAAAAAGCAATCGAGAGAGGGTCTTTTCATACATTGCCTTTGGAATAGTGACTGTTTACACTTT
The DNA here is from genome assembly GCA_907163375.1 of Prostheceraeus crozeri. Lineage (NCBI taxonomy): Eukaryota > Metazoa > Platyhelminthes > Polycladida > Euryleptidae > Prostheceraeus > Prostheceraeus crozeri. The sequence goes on along the minus strand of CAJQUW010014587.1, from coordinate 34,886 downwards.
GTGTACGCCGTTTGACGCTGGAATTCATATTTCTCAGTTAAACATGTTTGACATAACAAGATACCAGTTTGCTTTATTGATATTCACGGTAAAGAGTTGTGCTGATGGTTTTATTACTATATTTTTCCTGATGTGGAAGACTGATGATCTTAAAGTCGACGTCCGAAGGGACAGTCTACACCGAGATTCTGATTCAGTGAGCAGTAAAAGTGATGTAGTCTCAGATATAACGGAATACCATGATTCAGCGATTGGTAAATGCAATTCAATGGATACGCTGCAATGGATGAATAAATAACTGAAACTGAGAAGTCGAATTCTTTTATACGATAAACCTCAGATTCTATTAATATATCAGCAATCTGATAGGCGAATTGTCCCATGAATGTTTTTGGAGGATCAATGATACCAAGAAACTGATGTGGAAACAATCAATATGTCTTTACATAATTGACTTACAGGATTATCAATTAATAAAAAAATGTATGCGATATTATACAATTATAGACTTATGCCGTATAATAGAATGATGCAGTGAATCTAAGAAGGGAAGTCTTGAAAAGTTCCAAGGGTGCCACAGCGGGCAGGCGGGCGTCAAAATTATACATAATATTGTTTGAAATATGCCACTAGACAAGTAGTAGGCCTAAAATGTCAGCTGCTGCTGCATCAGCACTAGGATGCCGAGTGTAAGTAGTTTTTAACAGAAAGCGTAAAATTGAACTATTTCAAGAATATCAAGACTATAGAGTGCGAGCGCACATGTAGAAGATGAGTTTTGTTTGCCATTTTATGTAAAATATCGCATGCTCAAAATTTGAGTGGCACTGATTTAGCACGAATTACATGATCGTATGGCATAATATTTCGCTTCACATAAGTGCGTTTGTAGTCTCATAATTTTCAACGTGCAGAGATGTGCGTTCTGAATGAATACAAAAAATAATGAAAATATTTGGCTCTCCACGGCTGCAAATGCATTCATGAAGGATAAAGTTGCTTTTGCATTTTTGTAACTTTACAGTTTTTCGAAAAGTTTGTTTGACACATAAAAGATTGCGTAGGGTTAATATCTGAATTTCCTGATATGACAGTCACTGTTGTCTCTGTGTCTGACGCATAGTTACAGCTGTTAATCTAATTGACTTCGTTTCAGTGATGTCTCAAGTAATTCCATCAATTTCAGTAGCCGCTTATAATGTTTCAAACGTTAGTGAAATAATGAATGATAGAAGCTAGCGATTTCAGGTCGGCCTACAAGTTGCATGAAGCAAATTTCCAAACATTTCCACAAATTAATGGAAAATGAAAGAAACTGATCCCTGTGGGAACGCATTTTGCTAATATCAACAGATTATCTGGCGAGGTAGCGATTTTGTGAATAATTTTTTTATAGGTTCATTTTCGTGTAAAAACTATCTCCGCATGTGAAAATGGTCATCATTTATCCAAAAACATGTGTAAAATTAAAAAACGACAGGTGGCGAAAAAGTTGCTATAATTAGTTGGTAGATATTTGTTTACTAATACGAGCTGATTTTTGGCCAACCGGCGAAATCGTGGATATTGTAGCAACTAATTAGCGGTAAGTAGTAATGTTCGTATATTACCTTCACATGAAAATATATTGTATTCTCAGTCTGATCTGATAAAAAGGGATCTCTTTTAATTCACGAAGGCTTAAACTAAAAAAAGAATTTATTTTCCGTAAATGTCGCAGTAAATACTATTGCATTATTCAAATATTTGTCATTGTTGTAAATTATTGAATGTCAAGAGATGTTATGAAAATTGATATATTCGGATTCTCTATATTATTGTCATTATCAAAGAATGATAGTCTGTTCTTATTTCTTAGATAGATTAGCCATATGTGGGGGATAGTGAGGGGGTGAGGGAGAAAGTAGAGCCTCGGCTGCAGAGGCGGATTACTAAAGAAAATAAGAGGGAAAGTCAAAAGTAAAAGGTGACATATAGAGCGCGAATTGTCGCCGGCGAATATGCCGCAAATATGACTGAACTGTAGCATGATATTCTGCAACTGACATCCGCCAGTTTTTCGCAAGATTCGTTCCCATAGGGATGTTGTTGTTTCATTGTAAAAGCAATGCAGATGCGACGTGATTCGGCAGACGCATTATCAATATCATAGAATAAGAATGACCAAATCTGTTTGAAAGTTTACATCATGGAGTATACCACAACATGCTTCGATCTCCCACCGCGTCGTCAGGTGATAACAGAGCTTCGATGAATGCACTCATAACACACAAGACCAGCGAAAAACAGTGCGCAATGCTTCTTAAATCTCGTAGATATCCTGACATCCACTTAAAAGAAAACATATCCGTCAACCTTAGGATACTACTGCTATATACAAAAATGTACACAAGGAAATGCATGTACAGTGTATTGCACAGTTAAAATAATTAAATCAAGAAATGTTTAATCAATAAACTCCTCTCTGCCATCAAGGAAGGAATTCCGACTATAATCTGATTATAATTCTACTTGAATCTGACTGGAGTGTCGACTGATAACAGAAAATGCTTAGGGTGATATTGTAGGGTATAGGTAGCATGCTGAAAGAGATTCCAACAACGGGATCGAGCCGGTCGGTTTTAATGACGCCGGCCGCCGCCCCGGCCGCAAATTTTGAAGACCGGCCGACCGGCTTCTCATCACGACGACAGGCCGATTAATTTAATTAGACCCATGCCAACCGTTGACGACCTTCAGTGTAGAATAAATTGCTTTGTCAATAATTGCAACATTAAGAGCATCTAAATGTAATATAATCTGAAAGTATCTACGTGCTTGCTTTGTGATCAGGGATGCGGAGTCGGAGTCCCGGAGTCATATCATTTTTGCTGGAGTCGGATAACTGTAGCCTATAACTGACCCGAAATATAATACAAACAAATTATTTATTGTTGTGCATATAACTGTCACTGTCTTGATGTGAACTTTCTTCTCCGTCAGACAAAAGTACAGAGACAGCAGTGCATGCAAAGCTTGTAATTCTTGAGATAATGAACCGTGATAGTGAAAAAAGCTTGTCGTTTCACTCGGTAATTTAGTAGAGAAGACAGGCCTCCCTCACCTCGATCACACCTACGCGCCGAAGGTCACATCAGGGACAAAAATGAAATGCAATTTTTTTTTAGAGCATTAACTCTTACCCTCACGTTAATCGTGTGTGATGGCTCCTGTAAAGCGCATATTGAAATCAAAAGTGTTACTCATATTTTTTGGAGAAGGACGGGGGATTTTCCTCCCTGGTAGAGACTGGAGAAAACCCGTGTGAAGCACGCATCAAGAGGATGAGAGGAGCCCAGTCGTATGCATCCAATTTAAAGCACCATTTGATAAACTTTCATCGAAAATGATTGATAATTGATACAATGATCACTAAATATAGGTTCAGGTAAGCATTTAATGATCTATGATGTAGGCTACCAGATAAGTTTTCAAAAAACTATGCTTATATACTTGCCACCCGGAGTAGGAGTCCTATCAAAATGATAGAACTCTGCATCCTTGTTTGTGATATATGTAAATATTGCCAACCGTTCTTTAAGCAGTTAAGAAAATGATTGCCGGCAACTTATAGTTCAAACCCTACTTTATCTATCATATATATCCAGAATCCTGCATTCTAACCTGTATGAATTTTGGAGGCATTGTGTTTCTCAGCCTATCCTGCGTGTGTTGTGTATCATCAGCCTATCTACATGTAGATCTTGAATAATTTCACTACAGGGGATAGTTTATAATAACACGTGAAAGTTAGAGATCGTGGATCGTGGATAATTGCTTGATACGCTAGCGACACGCAATAAATTTTGATTGACATAGGCACAGTAACCCTTCCGCTTGGTCTTGGGGCATCACTGAAATGAAGCATTGATGGCAGATTTTTTTTAAATGTGAAATTTTATCGAACTTTAGCCAGAAATCTCCTCAATGATGAAGATTGCAGAGTGCCCGTTCTCCTGGACAAATAATGGAGAGATGTCCTCAAACATCATGTGAGGACATTTTTCTATTCTATCTTCTCAATTATTGCTATTTACGATGTTAAACGAGTTGAGTGTACTAGGAAGTACTTATCTGAGAACGACAAGATTGCTGTGTAGGCCCTACGCAAGTAAGTCGAACATACGCATAAGAAATGGGGAAGATTTTCCTTCAAAAGTACCCTTTCCAATGTGTCTGTAAAATGATGTTCAACAGCAGAAAGTAGCTCCATATGAAGATGGACGGCGTTAGACATTCAAAATATTAGGGAAACACATAGAAGTGACTACTTGCATGAGTCACAACCAAAGTAATATATAAATATAATATATTTGAACCACAGAATTAGACAGGTCGTCTCTTCTTCCGTTTGACTAGAAGGGAAGCATTGGAACATGTAACGTTAATGAAATGGCACAATCTGCTGACATAATACCATAGCAATCGAACAATGAGCAGCCAGTTCAACATTAAACACGCCAAATTGTGCGAAGTTTCAGTGACTGTTATCAACCGGATCACACAGCAAAGAGACACAGTCGATGTCAAGTTCTACAGAGAGGTTTGTGAACGTTTTTTCATGCGCCTGCTGACTTATTTAAAATGATCGGAGGGCCCAACATTATCGAGAAAACTTTTGCGCAATGATCTGAATTCTTCAAATCTGAAGGAGTCGTGGCGATCGGAGCATCCTAAAGGAATTCAGAGCAACCCGCAGGCGGCGCACGACTATTTTTCCTATCTCTGCAAGGTATTAAAAATTTCTTTTTGCCCACTAATTAAGTTCCTGCATGTGCCATCTGTTTGAATCGGTTTGCACTCCTAGCAAAGTGATACGATTAAACAATCTAATTCTGTGATTTAAACACTTTGTTCACAACTGCTAAAAAATTGTAAGTAACATTAACTTAACATTTAAATTTACAAACCTACACTTGATGCCTGTGGCATAATAGATGATCATGATATAGACTCACATTGGAAGTCGATGAGTTTCGTCAAAAGTTACATGCATCATACAAAATGTTTGGAAGAAACAGCCATTTTCAGACATTAGAAAAAATACTTTTCAAAATCCAACGGGACAAATTCAACGATTTCAGTGAAAATTTTGAAAATGTGCTAAACATTAAGTCACAAAATCGTAGGTCGGGCGGCTTAGCTTTAAGAAGATCCCATCAAAAAATCGGGAGACCCAATCGTCCCTCTCCGGTATGGATAGTTCTTTAGTCATTTAAAGTCTTGTAATTGTTATAATGTTGAGCTTATTTTGTCAACATCCTTTTCTGATAGCCTTCTTAAGTTAGAATATTCAAGTTTTGAAATGTCTTCTTGTTAGTTATTGATCTTCAACAACTAATTTTGAAAATATACCAGAACCATTGTCAAGTGAAAAGGAATTCAACATTTAAAGGAGTCCAAAACTTAAAATGCTGAGTAGCAAGGATAGAGTTTATTAATTGAAGTAAGATGTTGTCAATCGAACTATGCATTTTAACCAAACTTTGATTTCAACTGTATCCTACAACTGCAATTGGATCTTTCGTTGTCTTATATGAAAGGTTCTTCAATATGCAACTTTCCACGAAGTAAGTAAAATATCGCTCCTTCAAGTTAAATACGATTCTTTTTGCGAAGTGAAATTCCCCGATGCGTTTCCTCTCCATAGTTAGTCTCAAGGCTCTTGACCCTAGATGAATTTTACTTCACAAAAAAATTACAATCGTCTCTAACTTTCTTGCTCTTCGAAATTTACGCAATATTTGCAGTTAATTTGCTAGCATCTTTGCATGCAGTCTGTTTTACTATTTACGTCCGGTGAATAGGCTACAAACAAACTTACTGCGGTATGCAGTAAGAAACAGGGATACGGAGTCCTATCATTTTGATAGGACTCCGACTCCGGGGGTTGATAGGACTCCGACTCCGGTCGCAAGTATGTAGAGCTTAGTTTTTGAAAACAAGCCAGTTACCTACATCATAGATCATTATAGGCTTACTTGAACCTATCCTTAGTGATCATTGCTGTATCAATTATCAATCATTGTCGATGAAAGTTTATCAAATTTCACTTTAAGTTGGATGCATACGACTTGGCTCCTCGCCCCCTTTGTTTGTATTATATTTCAGGTCTAGTTATGGGCCGGAGTCTGGAGTCCGACTTGATAGGACTCCGACTCCGACTCCAGCAAAAATGATAGGACTCCGGAACTTCGACTCCGACTCCAGCAAAAATGATAGGACTCCGGAACTTCGACTCCGACTCCGCATCCCTGGTAAGAAATAAGCATGCTCCTTATGGAAAGCAGTAGCAAGAGTGTGGGAGTCTGGAAAGATACCCAAATGTCAAAATGTGGCAGATGGCTTGACTGGGGAGTTGAAATTGCAAGATCTCATGGAACGATTGGTGGAATATGGGCTATTTGGCAGTGAAACGGATGCTTCAATGAACATGTGATGTGCTTCATACCCCTGTGGGTATTGGTAGTGGCATGCCAATCTTACACGTTGAGAAGAGGTTGCGTAGATGTCCCAGGTCCTTTTGGGTGCAGCATTTGCTGTTTCACAGAATCCAACAATTTCGTTTATCAAGCTTCTTTTATCTATAGCAGATTTCTGACACTTATCCGGCATTGATTACTCAGTACTCAGTCACTCAAGAGTCACGTATGCTATCTTTAGCCACTTTTAGGAATTATTTATGAGATTTGACAGTCCAGTTATGTCGCTTTGCCATAGATAACTCAAAATTTCCTCCTATGCATCCAATGCAAAACGACACCAGTAATGACGGAAATAGACATCAAAGGTGACTTCATCTGCTAGCTATAAATAGATATCTAAACATAATGTAAAATTATCAAAGAATACAAAGCAGTCATTAATTTCGTACACTACATGTGAGAATCTTATGCTTTTCCACTAACACACTGTATTTCTTCTACCTTTGTTTCGTTTCATCATTGTGTTATTCTTGCAAATAAAATGTTGAATTGTCTTTGATGAACCATTTGAGATCGATAGGGGGTGGCCTTTTTATATATATCTCCTTCAAACTATAAATTCCATGAAGTTTCTTACCGAAAAAAATATTGGTTAGTTTCAAGAATCATGTACTCGTATCACTGGGTACAACCTCTAAGATATACCTTTCATAGTGCATTTCCTCTGTTACACGAAAATTTGTACTTACATGTAATAGACGACTGTAGACCACTCTACACGATTTAAGGGAGGATTTATGATTGTATTCATGGACTGTATCTGAACGTGTTTACAAACTTTTGCCCACTGAACATTTGAAATTCTTTGTATCGAATCTAGAAACACTTTGGTTTAGATTATTGACCATTTCCATGCGTATAAAGAATTCTGTGGTTCATCAAAATATATTGCTTCACCTAATTCTGTGCAATGGCTAATTTAATACATTGGTATGATGGTCTGCATTATTTCACCGTGTGTTTTAAATTTCAACTAAAATGAAGTGATGAATTTCCCTTTAAAGCCTAAAAGATGTCTATTTAATCCTTTGCGCCCGGCTCATAAATTGGATTATTCCAATAGTTCCGGCATGTAAAAGTCACTCTCAAAAATTGAAGAAATGATTTGGTCTCTCTAATTCTCACTCATGAAACAAAATCTGACTTTAAAATGCAGCCTACATGAATCCTGTCTTACATTATTAGAATGACTGCTTGGTAGCATGTTATCCTGATGCCACTCCTTAAAGCAGTGGTGGGGAACGCGTGGCCCGCCGGTGTAACAGTTTATTTTTACTCCCTAGTAAATTTAGCCTATCCGATGCAGTTTGACTCGCTGATTTCAAATCTGTCATTGTTATCCCATAAAAACCCAGTTTTTGCTCAGTAAATGCGATTTTACTTTTTTGGAAGTCAGTTTGTGAAGTTAGCGGAACCATTTTTTGTTACTGGGGGAGTAAATTTTGTCAGGGGGGAGTGAAAATATCCTAGGAAAAGACTGTAGGAAAGGACTGACCCGCCGGGACATATTGGGTGGCCCGCTACCGCTTCTCATATCTAAAGTGGCTGCGGACATTATTTGAATCGATGATGTGAAGATGACTCACTCCGGCTTCAACCTTTGGGAGGTGCATCTAAGGGTGTGGGATCCTCTTTAGAATTTGCAGAACTATTAATTAACAACAAAATGAGCATTATGATGGCAGAAAAACGAAAATTCACATTCGAATTATCCAGCCATGCTCCTTTCGTAATAAATATCTTCACGTATAAGCACAAAATGGTCATCACCTGTACGAGTTCATGCTAAGTCAAGTCACATACTATTCGATGCCCTGCTGAGCATGTTTCTCTACGTAATAAACCACGCCTCAATGAACCTAGAAAGAGGCTACATTAATTAGACATCGACTACGAATGGAGGAATCCAACCGCAACATTTTGACTGGCCAACATTTTTTTCAAATGTTCTTGCTGAATTTCATTTGCAAACTATTACACTAATATATATTTCGTATACTCGATTGGCACTAGCACACGACAACCACTTGTGGAGCCCATGCGCGGTTTTGCAAGCCGTATATGTTTGGGTGACATCTGTGCACGAGTACATGTAGCATGATCAATATCCGCTTTCAGGCGGATAGGTGCACTGCACTTACAGACCGTTACTTTTGGATAAAGTATGGTATAATGTCGGTCAAATAACCAAAAAAGTCAAACTACAGTTTAATTACACAAAAGAAAAGCTTCCATGATTTGTTATAGGACCATTAGCTCTTCAATGCTCACATGTAGAAAGTAAATCTCGAATGGATAATTCGTGTATCGCTTGCCATTGGAAATGGAAAACAATAAGCTGTCAGCAGAGGACACCAATGCCAGTGAGAGATGCGTGTCTGCTGTGATATCACTTCGCACACACGGAAACACACATCATCTACCTAACATTCGATTCAGTGTATGCACCATACAGTGAGGAATGCCGAGGAGAGGATCATCAAGTGAACTAATTTTCGTGCGCCTGCTACTTTTTTAATAATGATCGGATGGGCCAACATTATGGAGAAAACTTGTGCGCAATGATCTGAATTCTTCGAATCTGAAGGAATTTTGGCAATCGAAGCACTTTGCTAGAACTTACAGTGATCCGCAAGCGACGCACAATTTCTTTTCCTATCTCTGTAAGGTATTAAGAATTCCTTTTTGCCAACTTAATAGATTCCTCGATGTGTCGGCGATTTCGTATTAATTACACTTCTAGCAAACCGAAGCAGATCAACAAAATATCTAAATGTGTGTCAGATGCATATCATGTTGACGGAAGTTTTGACACATGTTTGTGTGGGCGGTGCCCACACGCTGGGCGCCAAGTGTTCATTTAAAGAATGGAATTAACTTTTAGCATGAAAAAAGATTCGCAGCATCAAAGAGGGCGTTATCCAGAAATGAACGATGAGCGAGCGAAAGCGGCATTTCGATCTGCTTAAAAACACTGATCATCAGACAAGATTTCATTGGAACTTGTCTGATGAAAGCAAAAATGCAGAAGTTTTCCGCGGGGAATTTTTTATTTAATTCTCCAATAATTAAGTCGCACACATGAGTCATTGAGTTATTCACTCTCAAGAGTCTTCATCACAAATCACTTCCAGTTTTTAAATCCATTACTTCGTCTTCGTCTATTTTCAAGCCATCCAGTATTTGAGGCGAACGTGTCCGCATCACTCAATTTTTCTTCTAGGGTGTCAATATCAGCAAGATCTTCATTCGCTTCCAAAAGCTCTCCACTGACGCTGACGGCTGCCAATGCAACCAATAACAAGAACACGTTCATTTCTCGTGAAGATTTCGACTTGAATCTCTTGTCAGTTGGGTTTTCTCCTTAAGTGATGAATGATGAAGTTCCGAACTCTCATTGGGTGAGAAAAAGTCTTTCAAGCGTCACGTCCGAATTTGCACAGCGTGTGACAATTGTCTTAGAATTCAAAAATAGAGAGAAGCCTTTGACCAAAAGTTATTGTGGAAATCTTGGAATGATTATAAGTGCCTTCTATCGACTATTATAAATTAATTACACGCAAACATGAAATGATAAATGCATTGTTTGACTTTCAAAAACGATTGATGTAAACCTCAGAGTAATCAGGCACATGATCAACCTAGAAGAACACTTCGCATTTGACAGGTGAGGTCAAAGCAAGCATATTTTGATGGATCAGGCAACGCTCTACTAATTATTAAAGTACGTATGACCCTCAACCGGTCGAGTGGTCATTTCGACTTAAAGGTTTACGTCGGTCAATTTTTAACTTGGTCCGTATTGATGTTAAAGCATCACTTAACACTAGGTGACATGCCACGCTCAATTACGTGTAATTTTCACATGTACATGTCCCTAATAAACATCCGTGCCTGTGCGTGACATTGCTGCAACATCTGTCGGCATGTCTGCGTCTCATGTGTCTGCATGTATCAGAGGCTCTCTGATAGGACCTCAATTTCATGCTCATGGAAGACAGGACATGCTTGGCGGTTCATCCGTGATTCAAGCGGCAACGAGACAACCGTAGGACGTTGAACTTTTAGCATTACTACTTGTATCGTAAATATAGTAGCACCTCAAGACCCCTAAACATGTTTAGGGGACCTTGATTATTCACGTGACTATCTCGCACTGACGTGTAACTCCATTCTGCGCACGCTTCCAGTTTTTATCACCTTGTGCCATTATAAATTTTGCTCGTGATCAAGCTGATTGACAGCGAAACGTCGGGCGTTATATTTGTATTTTAATACATTATAGTATCTGCAGAAGTATATTTTCCCTTGAATTACCCACTACCGGATACAAGCAGCATACCCTAACAACCATCATGAACACTTTTGCTGATAAAATGAGAATGTGACACTTTCAGTCGAAGGCGCCATGATTTTGTGATAACTTTACGAAATCACCATTTTTTCCTAGTTCACCGATTTAGAAGACCAATAAGTCAAAAGAAATCTCAGAAAATGCTTGTTCTCCTTATGTCTGATTCATTATCATATGTTGAAAAACTGAGATTTGTAAATTGAATGATTTTCATATTTTAAGCACTACTCAGCAAATGTAGCAACGGATACACGTACGTTTATCATAGCCCACTAGCAGAGAATGCAAGCTCTCGCATGATCCAGGGCACGTTGTCTAGCAACACAAGTAGACGGCATGAGAATCGATTGAATTTCCTCCTCCTCCTCCTCCTCCTCCTCCTCCTCCTCCTCCTCCTCCTCCTCCAGTTACAGAATTTTGTATTTGGAGCTGACGAAAAATACACTGAAACACGTGTCCTCCAGCTACGAGTTTTTTCATAATTTACTTCGGGTACACATTCACATCACTTGTGCGAGTGGCACAGCAAGGGGAGCCGCCCTCTCCTTGCTCTCTCTCCTCCTCTCCTCCTCCTCCTCCTCCTCCTCCTCCTCCTCCTCCTCCTCCTCCTCTCCTCCTCCTCCTCCTCCTCCTCCTCCTCCTCCTCCTCCTCCTCCTCCTCCTCCTCTCCTCCTCCTCCTCCTCCTCCTCCTCCTCCTCCTCCTCCTCCTCCTCCTCCTCCTCCTCCTCCTCCTCCTCCTCCTCCTCCTCCTCCTCCTCTCCTCCTCCTCCTCCTCCTCCTCCTCCTCCTCCTCCTCCTCCTCCTCCTCCTCCTCCTCCTCCTCCTCCTCCTCCTCCTCCTCCTCCTCCTCCTCCTCCTCCTCCTCCTCCTCCTCTCCTCCTCCTCCTCCTCCTCCTCCTCCTCCTCCTCCTCCTCCTCCTCCTCCTCCTCCTCCTCCTCCTCCTCCTCCTCCTCCTCCTCCTCCTCCTCCTCCTCCTCCTCCTTTCAAGGTTATTATATCAAACCTCAAGAAAGTTTACAGCGACATTGAGACTGTTGTCCTTTGCATTAGTGCTCTAGATAGAGCAAATGCTTCCATCACAAACACTAAATGTTTTAAGACCTTCTTATATCATGCCCGACAAAAATACCCGGAAGCCAACATCATCGTGATTCTTGGAGGTATCTCCACAACTTTTTTCTGAGTCGGAGATAAGCAATGTAAATGCTTTCAATGAATTCATACGCGAAAAATGTAAGGCTGATTGTCTGGCCGTTCCTCCTCCCGACCCCATACATTATAACGAACTTGAATGTTTTATCAGATCAGTCGAAAAATGATCTCTTCGCCATCTTAGATAATTTTTTTCCATAGGAAAAAGACTATCTGGAAAACGAACTTTCTAACATAGTGATATTAGCCAAAAACTTTGAGCCTAATCATCATACATTTTCATTACTCAGTAACAGCACAACATTTGTGCCTGTTTCCAAAACAGTGCCCTCATAAAGAAATAGTTAAGCAAATTTTGGAATACATTCGGAAATTCCAATGGCAAAATGCATTTAAATGGCCTCGTTCATATGACAGCACCAGAAATAGATTCGGTTTTTCATTATCAAATTACTGGCCACATCCTAATGTTGTCCCGGACAATACAAAGCAATTGTCCAAAGAAATTTTAGCCTCTACCTTCTCAATTTTGAAAAGCTGTCCTAATTGCTTTCCTGATGATAATCTAAACCAATATGAAAGAAAGGAAATAAGGCGATTACAAGACGAAGAGATCACTATTCGACCTGCCGACAAGGGGCAAAGATGGGTGATAATGTCTACCAATTCCTATAGGAATGAGATTAACAGACAATTGAGTCAACAAGGCACTTACTCACAGATTGACGATTCGGTCTCTAAAAATAATAGGCTTCGAATTATTCAATCGCTTGACAAACTGAAGTCAACTCGTCTCATAACTAATAAAGAGTACAGCTATCTGTACCCCTCAAAAGATTACAGTCATCGATCTTTCAACATTTTGCCAAAAATCCATAAGTCAACCTGGATCAAAAGTGATATGCCTCCGGGCAGACCTATTATATCTGATGTTAATTCCGAGTCTAGAAATTACTCTGACATGATTGATTATTTCTTAAAGCCTATTGCTCAAAAATCCGAGAGTTATTTACATGATACTTTACATATGATAGCCATACTTAGAACTATTGAGCTTCCTGACAACGCTTTTTTATTTACACTTGATGTCGAGTCTTTGTACACTATGGTGCCTGTTCAAGAAACTATTAATCTCATTTCTAATTTATTTCTTGAAAATCCTGATGAAAAGAGACCAGACCTTACTCTTCTGACACAGATGAATATGATACTAAACAACAATGACTTTCAAGTTGATAATAATTTCTGGCTCCAAACGTCCGGTGTTGCCATGGGAAAAGCCTTCGCTGGCTCTTTCTGCAATATATTCATGAACCGTTGGGAACAGACAGCTTTATTGTCTTTTCCTTTAAAGCCAAAAGTTTGGTTAAGATATCAAGATGATATTTTTGGGATTTGGAACCACAGTTTAAATGATTTTGATAGGTTTGTGTCTCACCTGAATAGACATCATCCCAACATTAAGCTAGAAACCAAAATAAATCATAACGTCAAATTCCTAGATTTAGAAATTTACATTGAGAATAGCAATTTAGAATATAAGCTCTGGTTTAAACCTTCTCATTCACATTTTATCTTACCCGAAAAGTCCTATCATCCTAAACATGTGCATAAAGGCATAATTTATAGCCAATTATATAGAGCAGTAACTCATAGTTCATCTAAAGCCAATTATCGCGAAGCCAAGTCTAAAATGACAAACGTTTGGTATAATTTAGGTGTAACCAGAACACTCGTGCGCAACACCGAGACAAAAATATTTAATACAACCGAGCAAAGGCAATGTTGGAAGACTGGTTTTTTCCCATGTCAAAACAACAATTGCTTTTGTTCATGTTCCAATAATAAAATCACTTTTAATAATATTCATAACAATATATCCTACCCTATTGTTCATAGAACTACATGCGATACCATAGGAATCATTTATCTTATTCAATGCAAATTATGTCTAAAACAATACATCGGTGAAAGTTCACGCTCTGTTGTAGATAGAATAAAGGAACACCTATGCGCTATACGTAGCAAAGACGTAAGCAGATCTATTGTAGCAAAGCACTTTAATTCCATTGATTGCAAATTAGAACATTTTTCTTTCCATGTGATCGAACATTGCATTAATAGACCTAAACGACTTGAAAGGGAATCATACTGGATAAGAAAATTAAAATGCTATCAACCACATGGCATGAACAATTCTACAATAGCTGACTCCAATACAACCAAATTGATCATTCCGTTCAGTAACTGTGCTGAACGAATCGGAAATATGGTTCGCAATAAAAGTTCAAATCTTACTAAGACAAGGGTCATCTATACCAAACATAGAAATCTAAAATCACTACTAAACTAGAATTGGCTTCTCATTCCCTGATAAATTATCTAGAAACCAGTACATTCCACTTAACATCAATCAGCCAATTTTCCAATGCATAGATTCTGCAAGTGACAACGAATATAATTCAAAACGAATGGTCTGGTCTCTTATCATTTCAGTATATAAGCTTTTTCTCACCTACAGTTGTTTGCTGTCAAGTTACAGAATTTTGTATTTGGAGCTGATGAAAAATACACTGAAACACGTGTCCTCCAGCTACGAGTTTTTTTTTCATAATTTACTTCGGGTACACGTTCACATCACTTGTGCGAGTGGCACAGCAAGGGGAGCCGCCCTCTCCTTGCTCTCTCTCCTCCTCTCCTCTCAGTCCAGTGCCTGGTGAGTGGATGATGTATCCATACAGAGAAGCACTTCTAAGAAGTCCTCCAGCTTCCAACCGATTGCGATCTACGAACCAATTTCCAAAAAATCCGCAAAGAACTTGGCAGCCAAGATATACGGGAGGCTTCTCTACCCGTCCGAGACAGCCCCATGGGCGATTTCAACCCAACATGAACAAAATCCAATATTCTGGTGGTTTTTCGGACACTCCCAATCAAAGACCAAATCTTCAGCAAAACAGTCGAGAAGAGTCCCCACCCAGAGCACATCCCAAGGGCCTTCTTTCCAATAACAAAGAAATTCTTCACCATCATCAAATGCACGCACCATCTACAGCAACTAGAAGGCATGCCAAGGGCACTCAAAAGAAGAAGCGATGCCCTCGCAGACCTCCTCAAGCCTGCATTTGCCAATGATTCTTTCAAAGAACGCAGCAGGGCGATAGCTGTTCGTTGGGCAGAAGATGCCGCAGCGGAGATGCGCGAGCACTACCAAGATATCCTACGAGACACAGAGTTCGAGTTACTCGGGTCCACAATGCCACAAGCTTATTTCGAAAGGTCAATCAAGCTCGTCACAAAATGGGCCCGTCGACAGCTTGGACAGCGCCTCGATAATGCTGTCTTAGACAGATCAATCTCCAACATCAGAGATCTTCACCCAATCGCCTCACAGGTTCCTTCGCCAAATAGCCAAATTTCGATGCCTAAATTTCGAGAAGAAGAGAGGTGGCGCGGAAGGCGCCACATCCGCCCTCATTCGGTGAATCGCTCTCCTGAAAGAGCAACCACAGACGCAGCACTAACCGTACAGTCAATGGAAGTTGCTACCGGAATTCACGATCCGGCCCGAAGATCTACCAGTCCTTCTGATCCTCCTCAATCTTCACAAGGCACACAGACAGTTGCGTCCGACTCCCAAGACCAATCTTCTCAAAGTGACGCACTTCCGGCATCTTCGGCCACCAATGCTGCTGAGTTGCCTTCTACTGCTACTCCTCAATCTTCTCAGCTACACAGACAGTTGCCTCCGACTCCCAAGACCAGGAATCTTCACAAGGTGATGAACTTCCAGCATCTTCGACCACCAATGCTGCCGAGTTGCCTTCTACTCCTCAATCCCGCAAGCGAGCCCAGCCATCCGACTTCACAACACCAACAACTCAACTCAACCTCTTCGGCACTCCACTCAGTGAGCCACCAAGGAGCAGAGCTCGTTCAAACTCTCTACCAACCTCCAACCTTTCCATCTCTCCAACAAGTGAGCACAAACATATAGTATATGGAGACTTCAACATTCTCCAGTATAAACGATCTGACATCTTAACCGTGTCCCATCAAATGGGAAAACTGAGCCATTTCAAGGTTATTATATCAAACCTCAAGAAAGTTTACAGCGACATTGAGACTGTTGTCCTTTGCATTAGTGCTCTAGATAGAGCAAATGCTTCCATCACAAACACTAAATGTTTTAAGACCTTCTTATATCATGCCCGACAAAAATACCCGGAAGCCAACATCATCGTGATTCTTGGAGGTATCTCCACAACTTTTTCTGAGTCGGAGATAAGCAATGTAAATGCTTTCAATGAATTCATACGCGAAAAATGTAAGGCTGATTGTCTGGCCGTTCCTCCTCCCGATCCATACATTATAACGAACTTGAATGTTTTATCAGATCAGTCGAAAAGTGATCTCTTCGCCATCTTAGATAATTTTTTTCCATAGGAAAAAGACTATCTGAAAACGAACTTTCTAACATAGTGATATTAGCCAAAAACTTTGAGCCTAATCATCATACATTTTCATTACTCAGTAACAGCACAACATTTGTGCCTGTTCCAAAACATTGCCCTCATAAAGAATAGTTAAGCAAATTTTGGAATACATTCGGAAATTCCAATGGCAAAATGCATTTAAATGGCCTCGTTCATATGACAGCACCAGAAATAGATTCGGTTTTTCATTATCAAATTACTGGCCACATCCTAATGTTGTCCCGGACAATACAAAGCAATTGTCCAAAGAAATTTTAGCCTCTACCTTCTCAATTTTGAAAAGCTGTCCTAATTGCTTTCCTGATGATAATCTAAACCAATATGAAAGAAAGGAAATAAGGCGATTACAAGACGAAGAGATCACTATTCGACCTGCCGACAAGGGGCAAAGATGGGTGATAATGTCTACCAATTCCTATAGGAATGAGATTAACAGACAATTGAGTCAACAAGGCACTTACTCACAGATTGACGATTCGGTCTCTAAAAATAATAGGCTTCGAATTATTCAATCGCTTGACAAACTGAAGTCAACTCGTCTCATAACTAACAAAGAGTACAGCTATCTGTACCCCTCAAAAGATTACAGTCATCAATCTTTCAACATTTTGCCAAAAATTCATAAGTCAACCTGGATCAAAAGTGATATGCCTCCGGGCAGACCTATTATATCTGATGTTAATTCCGAGTCTAGAAATTACTTGACATGATTGATTATTTCTTGAAGCCTATTGCTCAAAAATCCGAGAGTTATTTACATGATACTTTACATATGATAGCCTTACTTAGAACTATTGAGCTTCCTGATAACGCTTTTTTATTTACACTTGATGTCGAGTCTTTGTACACTATGGTGCCTGTTCAAGAAACTATTAATCTCATTTCTAATTTATTTCTTGAAAATCCTGATGAAAAGAGACCAGACCTTACTCTTCTGACACAGATGAATATGATACTAAACAACAATGACTTTCAAGTTGATAATAATTTCTGGCTCCAAACGTCCGGCGTTGCCATGGGAAAAGCCTTCGCTGGCTCTTTCTGCAATATATTCATGAACCGTTGGGAACAGACAGCTTTATTGTCTTTTCCTTTAAAGCCAAAAGTTTGGGTAAGATATCAAGATGATATTTTTGGGATTTGGAGCCACAGTTTAAATGATTTTGATAGGTTTGTGTCTCACCTGAATAGACATCATCCCAACATTAAGCTAGAAACCAAAATAAATCATAACGTCAAATTCCTAGATTTAGAAATTTACATTAAGAATAGCAATTTAGAATATAAGCTCTGGTTTAAACCTTCTCATTCACATTTTATCTTACCCGAAAAGTCCTATCATCCTAAACATGTGCATAAAGGCATAATTTATAGCCAATTATATAGAGCAGTAACTCATAGTTCATCTAAAGCCAATTATCGCGAAGCCAAGTCTAAAATGACAAAGGTTTGGTATAATTTAGGTGTAACCAGAACACTCGTGCGCAACACCGAGACAAAAATATTTAATACAACTGAGCAAAGGCAATGTTGGGAGACTGGTTTTTTCCCATGTCAAAACAACAATTGCTTTTGTTTATGTTCCAATAATAAAATCACTTTTAATAATATTCATAACAATATATCCTACCCTATTGTTCATAGAACTACATGCGATACCATAGGAATCATTTATCTTATTCAATGCAAATTATGTCTAAAACAATACATCGGTGAAAGTTCACGCTCTGTGGTAGATAGAATAAAGGAACACCTATGCGCTATACGTAGCAAAGACGTAAGCAGATCTATTGTAGCAAAGCACTTTAATTCCATTGATTGCAAATTAGAACATTTTTCTTTCCATGTGATCGAACATTGCATTAATAGACCTAAACGACTTGAAAGGGAATCATACTGGATAAGAAAATTAAAATGCTATCAACCACATGGCATGAACAATTCTACAATAGCTGACTCCAATACAACCAAATTGATCATTCCGTTCAGTAATTGTGCTGAACGAATCGGAAATATGGTTCGCAATAAAAGTTCAAATCTTACTAAGACAAGGGTCATCTATACCAAACATAGAAATCTAAAATCACTACTAAACTAGAATTGGCTTCTGATTCCCTGATAAATTGTCTAGAAACCAGTACATTCCACTTAACATCAATCAGGCAATTTTCCAATGCATAGATTCTGCAAGTGACAATGAATATAATTCAAAACGAATGGTCTGGTCTCTTATCAGTCGAGTATATAAGCTTTTTCTCACCTACAGTTGTTTGCTGTCAAGTTACAGAATTTTGTATTTGGAGCTGACGAAAAATACACTGAAACACGTGTCCTCCAGCTACGAGTTTTTCTCATAATTTACTTCGGGTACACGTTCACATCACTTGTGCGAGTGGCACAGCAAGGGGAGCCGCCCTTTCCTTGCTCTCTTTCCTCCTCTCCTCCTCCTCCTCCTCCTCCGATTCCTCCGATTCCTACGCCTCCTCCGCCTCCTCCGCCTCCTCCTCCTCCTCCCCAACCAAATTCGTTTGTCTGTACCTACACATAAGCACCAAATATGGCCTTCTCTGTATGCCTATTCTCCTAGACAGACTTGCTTACTTGACTTAATTGCTTAGGCTACGATCGCCCCTTGCTCCCACCAATCTGCTCCAACGGCTTTCTCCACAACTTTTTCTGAGTCGGAGATAAGCAATGTAAATGCTTTCAATGAATTCATACGCGAAAAATGTAAGGCTGATTGTCTGGCCGTTCCTCCTCCTGATCCATACATTATAACAAACTTGAATGTTTTATCAGATCAGTCGAAAAGTGATCCCTTCGCATGTATCCAACTGAAAGTGACATCTGACCAACTATCATCGAAAATGATTGATAATTTATACAATGATCACTAAATATAGGTTCATGTAAGCCTATAGTGATCTATGTTGTAGTCCACCAGTTAATTTTTCAAAAAACTAGGCTTATATACTTGCCACCCGGAGTCGGAGTCCTATCAACCCTTGGAGTTGGAGTCCTATCAACCCCCGCCCCAGGAGTCGGAGTCCTATAAAAATGATAGGACCTCGCATCCCTGGATTATAGTCATCAGCGTAGCGGATGTTGAAAGAAAATGTGCTGCTTAGGTTGAGGGAGGAGTCTAGGATTCTAAAAACATCGAAACACATCACAAATTCTAAGAAAACATTGAATAGGGTAGGAGAGAGCAGGCAGCCTTATCTGACTCCTACATCATCCTTGAACCAATCTGTCAAATGTCCATCTATAACTAATATACATTCGGTTTCCTTGTATATGGATTCTATTATTCTGACTATTTTCGGATCAACTCCAATAGCTCGCAATGGGATTTTCGCAAGCCCAAACCACTATTTCCCGCATGGCATCCGGATGTAGCCTCCAAATAGGGCAACAAGTAACCCGGTACTCACTGACGCAAGTAGAAATAACGCCTGCAGTCAAAGAAGTGACTATAAGTCCGCAGCGACACAAAATCACTGAGAGACGCTGGCAGCAGATGTTAACTGAAACTACATCTCTAAGATAAAAATCATCAAATAGAACCTGATAAAATTGCCTTATTTCCAACATACGTCGCCACACACATACATGTAGTACACAAGATAATTACGCAATGCTCCCTCAGTCAAACAAGGACAAACATTACTTCATTATCTAATTAACGTTTGCACGACACTTTAGCAGAGTTCAGCAAGAAATACAACGCGAGCTATGAAGACAGCAAATAATTTTCATACAAAAAGTATTATCAAAAGTTTAATGGAAAATTTCTTACACGATTTTACAGGACATAAAATGCTAATTATTATCCAAATTAATTACAGAATATAAAATGTTAGATATTTTCTAGATTATAACACATTATTGTTTACTTCCTCGGTAAGAGAACGACAAATATTACACAAATATCTAAATGTTAGGGAGATCTAAATGATCTAAATGATTCGAATGCATTTATGTATGAAATAAAACTTTCTCTCATCAAAAATAAAATGGGATAAAAGTGGACTCGGAGGGAGAAACAAACACAAGTCTTGAGAAGGGGTTTGTTTAGTGTGCATTACTTGTGTGTAATCACAAGTTGAAGTGAGACAAACTTGTCCACCTTCGCACCATGTGACCCAATGTACATGTCACGCACACGGATGGACCTGCAACCTCCCTACATACCTTGTGTCGGCAATTCGCATGCTAGAAACCGGTGTGCGGTTTGCGGACACGAGAGATCTTTCTAAGTTATTGCCCAGCCAACCCGGCCCGTTGCAAACCAAGTGTGTCCTGCGACACATAAAATCATTTTATTCAAATTTCGTCAAGAAACTGGAGCGGATTGTGACGTTCAGAGGCAAGTATCATCTTTACTTCCTCCAAAGAAGCGAGATCATCAAGTTCTAAAATCGTCTTGCGCTGCGCTATGATCGCTGCGCTGCGTCATCTGAAAGGCAATGTATACTCATTGACAACATTTTTGAAACATTTACTGCTTTAACATCTTTCATTTTTGACTGGTATATATACATGTATGTATGATACCTTGATAATTTAGTCACAATCTCCACCAAGTCGCTAGCACAGAAAAACAACGCATGTAGCAGATTCAACTTTAATAGCGCGTGTGCCCCTCTCTAGCTCCAATACATTCAGTAATCCGAGATGGCATGGATTCACAAAGTTTCTGAATGAAGGATGTTTCAAGGAGAAGCCACTGCTCTGTCAGTCTTTCAGAGAGAATCTTCAGGGACACTGGTGGAAGTGAATAGCGGTCTCTCACTCGCCGCCCAAGCTCGTCCCAGACTAGTTCAATGGGTGACAAGTCAGGTGAGCGTGCAGGCCAGTCAAGGGTTTGAATGTTCAATCTCCTAACAGTGGCAATGACAGCCGAGGAGTTATGTCGTCTTGCGTTGTCGTCTTGGAAGACGAGATCCTCCACCCTGACCACTGGGGCAACAACAGGAAGCACAATTTCATTTAGATACCTCTCTCCAGTCAACGTGCCTTTGATGATGACTGCTGTCGTTCGTCGCCATGCCAAATGCCACCCCACAGCATAACACTTCCACCACCATATCACCCGTGTTCTTTAATACAGCATGGGACAAAGCGTTCACCTGGAAGACGATGCACTCTGACACGACCGTCATTGAAATCCAGAGTGAATCTCGATTCATCGGTCCACAAGACTTTCTGCCAGTGATGGTCATTCCATGATCGATGGGCATCACACCAGGCAACTCGTCTTCCGCGGTGCTCAAAACTCAATGGAATTAGGACAGCTGGTCGTCGCGATTGAATTCCAGCTTCTCGCAATCTTCGGTAAGCCGTTCGAACGCTAGTCTATATTTGAGGCACTCTTGCAGTGTACGACTAGCTTTGGGACTGACACAAATCTATTCCTCTTTGCAGCTAAAACTAGACGTGCGTCTGTCCTTCCTGCAGACTTTTTTGGTCGACCACATCCCTTATTCTTTTTAACATCTCCTTCTGTTTTCCATCGACACCACCACCTCCAAACAACGACTCTTGATAGTTGCAGCTCTTCGGCAACACTCGCACAACTTCTACCACAGCGAATCATTCCAATAGCCATACCTCTGGTAAACTGATCGTGTGCCATTTTATTTTACAAAAGCTGGATTTCAGTTCACGTTTATGTTCAATTTGTAAAAGCAATTGTGACAGTTGTATCGATATCAAAATTTGAAATTTGACCACCATAGATCTTTCTCCATTCTCTAATGTGTTGAATGGTAATACATAGAAAGCGAGATATTGCATCATACCTGAGAAAAAATGAAACAAACTTCAATTCAATCCAATGATAGTTTGTTTCATTAATTATGTCATATCTTCAATGGAAACGCACCCTTGTGATAGGAATGTTGCATAGAACGTATAAGGTATGCTCAAGCTGGAAACCTTTTTGACATAGAGATTAAAAATATCACAAAAATTCTATTAAGCAACTCATATCCCATTGACTTCATCAACTCGTTAATAAAACAGTTCCTGGAATTAAAATATAGTGCGGATAAAAAAGCAACGAAGAAAGATGAATGGGAGGATACCAAGGTTTTGATAATTCCGTTTGTGGGTAAAACATCCATGAAATACCGACGCAAACTTGTTGAAGTACTTAGGAAATTGGACCATGATGTCAAAATAATATTCAATTCTTGCAAAACAGTCTACCAGACAAGCTTTAGCTAAATTGTGAAGTCAGAGTGAATAATCCGTTTTACCACATAATTCTATGAACTTGTAAATCCCTAGGTGATCGGAAATGCAATTAATTATTATTCAACGGTGAAAGACAAGCAAGGATTTAGTGCGCATAAGCACAGCTATGAAATAGGAGCCATGAGGCAGTGACCGTAAATTTACCAATAATTTTTCAGAAAATTGGCAATTTTGAGAGTTACCGGGGCAATGATTTTCCAACTTTGGTAGATTTAATTCAAAGCAAACATTTTACAAATGGAACTCTTTTTTATTACTATATCACAGGTATTTTGTGCGCATTTCATCGAGGTCAGCAATTCGTACTGTCAGCATTTAAAGTACAGTATATACCCGGTACCGCGCTAGCGGTGTAGTTGAGAAGAATGAAGGGGAGGGGCAATTTGAAAGCTCTTCCACAAATTTTGGAAATTTGAATTTTGTGCATAACATCACTATACTTCAATAACTTCAGCCCTTCTCGAGCAATCAAATTTCATTCAAATGTTGTACATAAAAGATTGACTGAATCTAATTAACATGTTTACTGATTGTTCAGAAAATGCCTTAAAAAGTGTGATGCTTAAAGGCCAACTTCGACATTCACAAAACCACAAAATTGGTCGCTTAGCCTGCCAGAAATTGAAAAATTAAAAAAAAAACTTCCGTCTGTAAAGGTGTGGTAATTTAGGTCCAATTCTGGTTGATGTAAATGAAATGCATTTAGGCATAGGACTGGCCTATATATTTTCAATGGGACATTTAGAGGTTTTTGGTTAGATTTGAACTGATCTGTAATGACTTGTACGAGACGAGTTCAAATTAATATCACTTCCCCCTGCGCTGCTAGTGAAAATCATTACAAATCTGCTTCTTTCTTTCTTTATGCGGCATATACATTGCTGAACTTCGGCCGATCCATAGGAGATGGCACGCCACAGTTTTCGCTCACGCGTTGCGCCGTTCAATTCGTACATGTTGAGTCCGGTCCATTTCATGATGTTGTTGACATACTGCGTCCTGGGTCTTCCTCTGCGCCGGCTGCCCTCCATGTTGCCTTGCAGGACAGTTCTCGTTAAAAGGCATCCTCCCTCCCTGCATTGATGACCGTAGAAGGAGAGTTTCCTTTTCCGAATGTGTCGAAGTAACATAGGGGTAGTGGCCAGTTGCTCGAAGATGCTGGCATTCGTTCGGTGCTCTCTGTAATTCATGCGCAACATTCTCCTCCAGAACCACATTTCGGCAGCTTCGATGTGTTTCTCGTCTGCAGTTTTCAGCGTCCATCCTTCCGCTCCATATGATAGAATTGGCCACGCAAGCGTCTTCATTAATTTCATCTTGAGCTTTGTTTGTAGTGCCCTATCTGCCCATAGCTTGTTCAGTCTGGTCATCTTCGCCTTAGCCATAGCTAATCTCACACGGACGTCTTCTGTGCAACTTCCATCATTCTTCTTGATAGAGCCAAGATATTTGAAGCGATCAACCTCTGCAACAGTCTCAGCCCCAACTGTGATTGTGCTGTCTTCATCACGTGTTGAACCGACTCGCATTACTTTTGTCTTCCTTGCATTTAGCTTCAGCGACCTCTCAATTCCTGCGGCATTTGCCTGGTCAACCATCTCCTACATTTCACTCATGTTCTTGGCTATCTAAGCTGTGTCATCGGCATACCTGACATTGCTTATTTGTCTGCCTCCGATATTGATGCCAGCGTTCGTAAAATCGATTTCTCTCATGATTTGCTCAGTATACAAACTGAACAGATGCGGTGATAGAATACATCCTTGACGCACACCCTTTTTGATTGGAAATTGCTTGGTTCGGTCTCCGTTCCGACGAATAACTCCTTGCTGATTGCAGTAGAGGGACTTTATCAGGTTGACGAGATGATCAGGGAATCCAAAAGTAGACATGATATCCCAGAACTGACCGTGGCTCACGCTGTCAAAAGCCTTGGAATAATCTGCTACAACCAGAAAAATGATGAAAGACTCCATAATTGCTAGTTTATTGTAAAACGCCTTCTATTTCAGCCAAGCAAAATGATATATTATGATAATGAACTCAAACAGTGCAAAATCAATTTTAGCCACACATGGTACAATTATTGGTTCTACCGATGTTTTGTGCCGTGATCGTTGTTATACTTGCATATATGATAAAGATTGCACACTTAAGTGCATAGAGTAAGGATTAGGTAGAGTGGCAACTCCGCATTTATTAAATCCCCAATGTGTATGTACTTTTGATTTCATTGAATGAACTCGAGGGGGATACAGTCGGAATTGTTTCCAAATGTGAGACATGCACATCTATGCAGCTTTGCAGAAATTACAACGGAATTGACTGATCATGATAGTAATGCAGAGGAAATGATATCATTTTACAGATCCTCCGTGTCATGACAGCTTTGGAGAGATAATGTTTGTTAATTAGCAACTCGATGACCTGCTATTGCTTTCATGATAAACCTCAAGAGAATCTTCTTAAGCGTGATCATATCAAAGGCAACATGCCACTGGTAGAGCAGAATAACAGAATTAAAGACAATGACTTCAATTAACTTTGAAAGATGTAAATGGGTCCACATCACCATTCAGATTCAATAAAGTGAAACATGAATTTAGTGAATCATACATTCATGACGATGAAAATTGAATTAAAAACATGACATTTCAGCCAAGACAGCACAATAAGATCTCGACTTTTTCATGAAGACTTCCATTGTAATGCTCTTCATTAAATTTCCTTGATCATCAGCATAATTTCCGCTTAGTTGCAATGCTTGATAGCGAATATTCATTCCTTTTGATATCCAACTTGTTTCATTCTACTTATAAAGGGGCGTCATGTCGGTAGTATTTAAATTGGCAAAAATTTAGCTTTTTCTTCAAAAATTTTAGCTGCTCAAATAATTTTTTGGACCGAGGAACGTAATCTCCGCAAAAAACTGAATCTTTTCATATAAAATTTTGACTGTATACATATGCTTTTTTGAGTCGACACTCTACCTATCAGTGGCGTCTTCTCCGTACCTGCGAGGCCTTCGGCGCATCCTCAAAAATTATTTCCAACAATTATAAAAATGAAAATTCGATAGCTTCTCGTGATAGCTGTGAACAGTTTTCCGTCTAATTATCAGACTCTCAACCTCAGAGTGAACAGTTTTGCAGCACGTGCTTGAATCACAGCTGTTTTCTTCGAACAATTAGACACACAAGCTAGTCGTGTGTTCAGACGGAGCACTGATGTTCAGACAGTGAAAGAGAGTTGTGTGTGTGTGAGGCAGTAAGCGCCCGCGCCCGCGCCATTATTGGCTTTCCCGATAGACATAATGCTTTGCCTTCTCCAATTTTTGCAATGAAATTCTACGCGATTCTTGATCGAGGCGCGGTATCTAAATATAGTAAGGGAAGCGCAGCCCAATTGTTCCTGTCCTTCGTTTCTCGTCGGAGAGGCCACTACGTCAACAACAGCAGCTGACTGACGTTCAGAAAAGACTGCGATCAGATCATGAGCGTTCGCCAATGAGTGCAGAGTAATGCATCTGACTCGAACACCCAGATTCGGTAGAATTCCATAATTTGTTTTTATATGACACTATATTTAGTACTGCAGATGAGATCATAACCACGCCTTTCGTCCAAAGGGAATATGCTGAAAAGATGAGTCGTCAAGCAAGGTAGGACAACACCTGATATAAAATGAAAGTACTCACAGATAAAGAAATAAGAAATACACACGACATTTTAATGCATCAAAATTTCAAGCATGTGAGTGCATGACCGGCCGTGAGAAACGCAAGAAACTGTTGGCCTTGCTTCCTTTTTTCTCGAGAAAATGTGGTCTGGACAGAGAAGGGATATGGTTATCCCAGCTCCTTGAGTAAGGCGGTTAAGCGACATGAGCAATCACTTCTCATGTGTACATTCACTTGACCTTAAAAATGTTCGGGAAATTGCTATAAAAAGTTGAGCTTTTATGAAAATTAATGTTGTAACATAGAAGTGTTTGGTATAGAAATAGTATTCCAATGCCAAGTGAAGGCCTATGGTCATGGAGCACGCGACGCCACTGCTACCTATATATACTTATACTCTATGCTTTAGTGAACTTGTTTAATAAATATCTTTTTCTGACTGTTTGACACATGGGCCCTATATCAATCTGACGTTCTTCTATATCAGCATGCCTCATTTCCATCAATAATCATTTTTTCATCACAATCATCGGATTCTTTTAATCTTTTTCTCGGTAATATTGGTCAAATACGTGATAGACAACTATATCACAAAATGAAGCTAAAATGAATTGTCCTCTTATTCCAACTTTCGAGGGTCATATCCAACAGCATAGTAATACAGTGCACATACACTGTAAAATCATTCTAGCTGCATTTTGTGATGTAGTTGTCTATCACATATTTGACCAATATTACCGAGAAATAGATTAAAAGATTCCGATGAGCTGAACTAACAACTAAGGCATTTTGATGTAGAAAAACGTCCAACTGATACACGGCCTATGTCTCAAACACTCAAGAAATGCTATTTATTAAACAAGCAAGCGCTAAAAAAATGCCCGAAGTGGAAGGATTGGTTGGAAAATATATCCCTGTTTCCCAACAATTGAAACAATTAGAATTAATCCTGTCAAAGCACAAACCAATTCGAATGGCAACAATCAAATCAAAATATGGCTACACCGGTATGTGTAATGGCATAATAAAATGTGGATTGACATGCATGTTGTCATGAAACGCATGTTTTCCTTTTTGGAGAGTGAGCCCCCTGTTTGTCATCCAGTTTATGTGTACCAAGCCCAAGATGCGGGAGGCTATGATGATAAAAAAGTTGAAGCCAAAACTTTAAAACAGGATTCAGCTTGAATGAAAAAAATAGTAAAGGAAATATCAGAGTTTCATCCTCGTCGAATGTAGTTTCTACCAGGCCAAGAGTGAGTAGTATGCGTCCGTTAACCGCATAAAAATTCGGTCTGCAACTCCCAAAATTTTAGCCCCCCCCCTACCGATAAATCGTTCCCGCATGCCTGACGTTATGACAATGTTAGCGAGTTCTACATTTCCAATGAGTATAGACGAGTATTAACATTGCTATTGCCATAGAAATTAACAATATCATAGAAAGTACTATTATCTACTTCTTTGGCTATTGCTGAATATAGACATCGCGATTAGCTATAGAAATGATATAAAACAGATCATATCAATGAATCATGCCATAGATGTATCATATGCTCGCATCATGGACTCCTAGATATACTCAGATCCCAATGACGGGCATGGAAAGCAAGAAAACTTTGAATCTCGACATTCTTGAAATATAGCATGACGTACACTGTAAACCGTTGACTGACAATTGACAGACATTTATTCTACAAAATCTATTTTGTCGGTCATTGTTAGTTCTTGTAGGATGATTGCCTCTGAACACCTACAATATCTGACAGAGAGCGACAAAATGAGTAGCAATGAATTATAGCTTAAATATTAAAACAAAATCGAGGTAATATATTAAATTATGTCAAAATAAATCATGGTTTTGTCACACAATAATACAGATTGCACATAGGTCAAGCAATCACTAATCGAAAAAATCAATCAATATTCAATAGTTTTGTTTAGTTAATTTGCACACAAAGCATCTGTTTCGATGTCGGTAGAGAACAGTAATGGGAAGAAGACCGGACCAGGACACCATAAAATCAAAAAAATTAGTACTTTTAAAAACGACATAAATTCATGAATTTAGTCCCTTTTTCAGGTTTTTAAGACCTAAATTCATGAATTTGGTTCATTCAAAAAGTACCATTTTTTTCAAAAATGGTACTTTTAAAAACGACATAAATTCATGAATTTAGGTCTTAAAAACCTGAAAAAGGGACTAAATTCATGAATTTATGTCGTTTTTAAAAGTACCCAATTTTCAAATTTTTCAAAATCTCAAATTTGAGAATTACAATTTTCATTGCTTAAATCATGACCGTTCAAGGACACTAAAAATCATAAAAGTTGAGAATCTCAAATTTGAGAATTACAATTTTCATTGCTTAAATCATGACCGTTCAAGGACACCGAAAATCATAAAAGTTGAGAATTTCAAATTCATGAATTTTATCCATCTTTCAGGTTTTTAAAATATATCATGTGACTAATAATATTTCTTTAAAAATGGAAGAAACAAAAAGTGGAAGGAACTTCAGAAATGGATGAAACAAAAGTGGAAGGAACTTCAAGAAATGGAAGAAACCGCAAGAATATATCCTTCGTTATCTCAATTAAACTTTTACGGAGCAGCGTGACTTCTTTCTTTCTTTCTCTCTCTCTCGATCCTGTCTGTTACAGGAATATTGTATTCACAATGACATGCATTCTTTAAAACAATTGCTTGTCTTCAATGAGAATAATGCCCATATGCTTTTAATAGAATGACCTTGAACGCTAATGGAAAAATACACCAACTATCGAACCATGTCGACAGCCATGTCGACAAACTTTCTGACATCGGCGCGACAGTTGGTGTATTTTTCCATTCAAAGCAATGTCGCATGAATGATTGTTATGGAAATCACAAAATGAAGAGAAATGCTTATTCATTTCTCTTCTCTCTCATATGTCTATTGTGTTTAGATTGTATTTTGTTCTTTTGTTCTCATAGTGTGAATGAAATTTCACAACCGTATCATGAGCTATTGTCTGTGATTTCCTTCACCCCTATCAGCTGAAACAATTTTAGCAGCTGCTACACGCTAATTCTTTTGAGAAATGTCTGAAATAGATTTTTATTCCATTTAAAATGATAAACATTAGAGACATTCTAAAAATAACAGCAAACAAAACCACATTAAATTTCGATTTAAATGAGATTGCTAAGCAATTGGGAATAAAGAATTTTCACATATTGATGAGTAATGAATTACTATTGATAAAAGATGAGCGAAACACCAACTCTATGTAGTTAAACATTAACACAATGCAACAATGTAACGTTTAAATTTAGATTAAATTAAATCATTTCAAAATTGAATAAGTAGTAAAGAAAGACATCATTAGAGACCATTTTAAATCAATACCCCCCTTCTGACTAAGTAGTAAGGAAAGTCATCATTATAAAAATGTTTTAAATCAATACCCCTTCTGACTAAGTAGTAAGGAAAGACATCATTAGAGAACAGTTTTAAATCAATACCCCCCTGTCTTCTAGGGGTCCCTTAAGAAATTTTTTTATTATAAAATGAGCAACATAAATGAGTTTTTGAAATTATATGGAACACAAACGACAACAAATTTCGACCTAAAGAAAATCGCTAATCGATTAGGAATAAAGAAGATATTTTGAAAGTTTTTTCATTTGTTCTAAGGAGAAACGAATTACATATTCTAAAAAATAGGGTCATCAATAACTGTAAATTTCATAACAAGATCTTCATACGTCAAATTGAAAAAGGTGTACATTGGTCAGCAGGCGTTAAAAATCATCAGCAGAACTATTATTTTGATTCATACGGTTTGCCCCCTACAAATGAAGTAAAAGAATTACTTGGAACGGGAACATACAATACGTTTCAAATTCAAACACCAGGCACTACCTATTGTGGACAATTATGTTTATACGTTTTATTTAAATTACAAAAAGGAGTATCATTTCTAGATATTATGTTAGAGTTAAACAATCTATAACTCAAGCGAAGCTAGCTAAAGCGCCACCCAGAGGTTAAAGCTCTGTTTTCTGTAATTCATTTTGATAAAAACGGCCTCTGATATCTCTCATTTATCTAAAATCTTTAATTTCATAAGTAAACGGATCAACTTTGATTTATTTTAGAAACTTCAAATATTTCTTTAGTCCAATAGCCAACAAAGCCTTTTTCAAATTTATTATTATATTTAAATATTCTAACTCTATCTCCAATTTTAAATTTCGGCTTAAGTTTCTGCAAATTCGGATTACTCTCATTCAAATTATTATTCTCGAATATTTTTTTTCTTATCAAATCAGGGTCGTCAGAAGCATTCTTTGGAGTTTCTTCAATACCAGAATGAACTTTATTATTGTACTCTTCTACAATTCCTGGTAATATCTTCAACCATTTCTGATTTCTTTGCTCAGTAAATTTCTTGAATAATGTTATTTTTTAACGTTCCGATTGAATCTTTCTATCACTACGGCCTTCCCAGCGTTTTTCAGTTGAATAAACAATTTCAAATAGTGGCTGAACGTTTCGGTTATAAAATTCCGATCCTTTATCAACAAACAATTTTTTTGGGTTTCTATTACTTTCTTTAAAGATTTCTTCAAACGCATATTTAATTGATAGACCACTTTTATTTTTTAAAGGTTTTACCCAAGCGTATCGTGTATATAAATCTATAACGGTCAATGCGTATTTATAATCAGAATCATTCGGCATATGAATAAGATCAGCACTCCAAATATCATCTTTATTAAATACTTTTACTTTCAATAAATATTTAGGCCTTCTATATTCCTTGTGGATTTCGGACGCATAGGTTCGAGCGTTGCTCTCAGAGTTATTAGTTCCAGCGTTGCTCTCAGAGTTATTAGTTCGAGCGTTGCTCTCAGGGTTATTAGTTCGAGCGTTGCTCTCAGACAGCTTTGCTGACGTTTCATTTAAACCCTGACCGAATAATATTTTAGCTTGTAAAGCTTTCTTAACAAACATTCTTTCAATTTTTTCTCTAAATGTAGGATTCTGAATACTATCTAATGCTTGAATCATCTTCTTATCAGTCTGCATGTTCGAGAAACTTAGATGCATGATTTCGGATAAGCTAAATCTTGCCTCTGTAAGCTGCTGGCATCTACTCTATTTATCGGTTCTTCACCTGGTTTTCGGATTATGTATTCTCTAAATCTAGTCTTTATAATCTAATCGAGTTCCTGGGACGCGGTATATGAATGACCAGGAAGATGTTTGTCTTTCGTGATATTTGAGACTCCAAATAATCCAGGAAAGTTTTGTCTAATGTTGTTTTTGTATGTCACCTCACGTAGGTGTATGTGTTAGCCAAACTTTGTTTGTCGTCGTTACCTTCATGAAATTTTACAATTTGAGTTTTTATTTTTGTTTAATAGATAATTCAATAAATCTAAAGTAGAAATTTTTAATTTAATTAAATTTTCGGAATTTTTAGGAATTCATTTTAAAAGATAAAAAAAGATATTTTAAAAGATAAAACAAAAGTTTTACCGAAAAGAATCAGAAGGGTGTCTGAGGTTATTACCGAATCAGTATATAGGAACTTAGTAGATATATTCCAGAAGCCATCTTTAGTTCTCTTTAATTTTCAATTTAAAATCATCCAACATTGTGGAGTAATATTTTTAAGAACTCGTTTTCCTTCATCAACTGAATTTTAATTTACTAATAAATTATCTACTTACTCCTTTTTCCTTCCGGGCGAAGCCCTGGAGAGACATCTCCGTTGTCGCCTTCACCCCTAGCAACTGTTCTCGTCTAGACTCTCTATTATGACGTTTTTGTTGTCTTCTAATGCTTGCCTTCTCTGGATTTATTTGTATTTACTGCTTGGACAATACCCAGCTGTCCCACCTTGCAACACATTCCTGCTGCTGCTATGCTGCCTATTATTAGTGGAAGTGTAATGGGAGATAGTCCCGCCCATTCTTTTTCTTCCGTGTAATTGAATATTCGTTCTAGCAATTGGTTTACTTATGTAATACTTTTTTTTTTATTAAATAGTAATAGTTTTTTGGGGTATTTTTGTCATACAATATTACGTTAATTTTAATTCAAACAGGTTTTATTATTTTATATTACTTTTCGCTTGCGACATTTTTATATAAAAAAATTTTAAGTTTACGGCGTCAAAAATTTTAAGTTATGGCATTTTTAAGTTAAGAATTTTTTAATCTATTCTAGTTATGAAAAATTTTAAGATATCCAAAATTTCAATCTATTCTAGTTATCAAAATTTTAAAGTTAATCAAAAAAATTAAATTAATTAAACGACGAAGTCTTGGGCTTTAGGCCTTATTCGGTACCAAAGATCCTCTGGCTTTAGGCCGATGTATCCTAACCATTCCTTCCCCATTAAGAACTTCAATAGAATTATTTTACATCTTTCTAGCAATAAACCATAAGCCATCAAGGAGTTGTGGAATCTTTTTTTTCAATATTAAATGTTACATCACACCATTTTTAATTTATATCTTCTGGATTGTTTGCAGCTTAAATCGAAGCAGAATAACAGGATTATAAATGTCTCCTAATGCTCCAGGAGTTAATTGTGGTTCAACTCCAAATTTCTATACAAAGATGTTGCGAATAAGAATCATACCTTTCCAAAAATTGATTATTGGTATCATCGAATCATAATGGATCAATTGGATAACGAGTTTTGATTTAATGAAACTTGTAAACTTCGAATTGTATTAATATGGAAGAGATTATTGTTCTTATCAAAACTTGGAGAATTATTTCTTTGAAAAGTTAGTAATAAATATCTTGGAGTATTCGCAGTTCTAGTAAAATGCCAGTTAAGATTCTGTTGCTCTGAAAAAGTTACTGGAACTGTAGCAGTACGCTTTAGAAAATTTACTGGAATTGGTTTGTTTAGTATTTAGATCTTTTTGCAAGAATTAGGCTGATTTCAATTTCTAAACTAGGGAGTAATTTGTTTGTGAATCCACCATTCAAGGTCTATCTCATTTTTGTAAAGTATGCTTTTTTTCCAGTACTTACCAAAAAAGAGTAATTCATTATTTGCTGTACGATGAATTATTAATTTAAAATTTTAATTGATATGATATTTTGACATAATCTAAATAAACCGAAATAATGGAAGACAATGACCAATTTACTGTTTGCTTACTTGTTCTTGTTAAATTCACGTCTTTCGTTTATATGCATCATTATATGTGTTTTATTTAATATGTTTTTGCAATATTTTCTACATCTTGTCGCAATTCCTGCGGGATCTTGTTCCGGCGTGGAGTTAAATCACCAACAATTATACCATCATTAGTATCAGGAAAACCAACCTTCGATTTCATAGCTTTTTGATTATTTTCACCAATTGTTACACATCTAAGCATTGTGATCAATTTTACACGTGGGGAAATCACTTATTGTTTCTTATATTTTGAGTTGCAACATCTAAACGCATTTGTGTAAATAATCTTGGTAAAAAAAAATTATTTTCTAGTGTAATATTATCGGTATCTGGTGATGGTGTTGTAAAAGTGTTAGCATCACTATATAAAGAATATTCACAGTAGTAACAAATGACATCAGGTAAATATAAATAGCTCTGCTGATTATCGAATCTTCAAGAAAATTAATCACCTCCAGTGTTTACTGCTACTGGAAGATCCGGGATTCATAGCGCATTCTTATATAGTACATGTCTTGTTTGTGTTGACTTATAAACTGACGAACGGAGGATCGTCTAATTTAAAATTTATTGTTTGCGATAAGCTGAAGAGCATTTTTATAAAAAATAATTTTGAGACTTTTGTGTTTGTTTGCTCAACAGATAGAAAAAAAATTTTTACTAAAATATACTTTTTGAATTTTGCTAGACCAGCTCCGCTACAGCTTTTGCTGGTTAGACCGAAGGTTTGCTGCTCACGCCATTTATCCTCTTATTTCTTCAATTGTTTTTTTCATTATGTTGTACTATCACCCTCTACAGCTATGTTAGCAATTTTGTTTTTTGTTTCATTATGAAAGTTTTTTTTTAATTTTTTTAGTTCTTCAGGGAGGAATCTTTCTTCGAGTTTACTCGAATAGCTTCATAGTTGTTTTAATTCGTTTTGTGATATTAACAGCATTTGATATTTGTCACTAGCTTGTGACTACCTATAGCAGCTGCTCCTTTTGCAGCGTTGTCAATCAAATCTTTATTATTTTAATTAAGTTAAACGATACTACCAACACCAGAAAAGATTGCCATCCCTTCTGTTCCGACTGTTTCTATATTATCATAATGGTAAACCCGGATTCATTACGTGGGTTCATGAGCATATTTTTTTGATTTGAAGCAAATTGTTTAAGATTGTGTTTATAAATTATAGGCAGCATTTTTTAGGGTATTAAATTTGACTTTTGGGAA